>ML403874.1:0-44418 GCA_005239525.1 Nicotiana knightiana | reverse complement strand
AAAAAAAAAAAAAAAAAAAAAAAAAAAAAAAAACATTCTCCTAGTTTAGTACAAACAATATTTTTTTTACTAAGATTTTGTTGTAGTCTGACGTGAGGTGTAAAGATTAATTTCATAAAAAGTCAAGAGAAAAATACTCAGTTTCACCGAACTACGCGGGTCTGATTCTCACCGGGTGTGAGATACGTAGGCAAACTTCATAAGTTCCGGCCCCCATTTTTTTCCAAAAAATCCTTTAATTCATTCTTTAGAAATCCCAAATAAAAAAAAATTTTAAGCCCAAAAATATTTTCTTCCATTTTAAAAGAGAATAAAATCAAAATCCGAAAAATATTTTTCTACCTTCTTTTTAGAAGTCTTTTTCCCAAAAATCAAAAAAATCAAAAAACCAAAATTCAAAAAATATTTTCTTTCTTCTTTAGAAGTTTTTCTTTAAAAAAAAAAAGCATTTTGAAAAAAAAAACTAGATTCAAAAATCAAAAATATTTGCATTCTTTCGAAAATTGAAAAGAAAATTTAAGATTCAAAAAAAAAATAATTTCTTTTTCTTTAGAAGTATTCCTTTCATAAATTCAAAATAAAGGTCCAAATATCCCAACAAAAAAAAAGTTCCTTTCTTCTTTAAAAGTTTTTTCGAAATTCGAAAAAAAAAACAAAAACAAAAAAAAGATTCATATTCTTTGGTCACCTTTTACTGTTTGCCCTCGTATTCCGGCCATTTTTCCAAGACAACCTTAAAATCTTCCTGGGAAGTACCGAAGGGCCCTTTTTGTTAAAGTAGCCATTTTTAGTTTGTCTATTTCTTATTTTACTTTTTATTTTTATTTTTTCCCCATGCTTAGTCGTTTTTACTGAGAAATCCTCTAAGACTTTTGTGGAAGAATCAAAATACTGTTTTTATATTAATAGTCATTTCCCTACTTTTTGTGTCTTCTAATTTCGTCAACCAATTGAGTTAGGACGCATGGAGGGAGTTGAGAGTCTTTGCGTTCATGATATCATTTCTGGGGATCATGGTCTTTCCAGAGCGTGGTGGGCGCATTAGAATTCGATTAGCTGCGGTAGTCTCATTTTTGCAAAGAAACGAGGATCACACCTCCCATGATTCTAGGAGATATTTTTCGAGCTTCGACCTGCTGCCAAGAGGGTGAATATTACTTCGAGGGATGCAACATTCTGCTGTAGATGTCGTTCATAGAGGACCTTTATCATCATCCAATAGTAATAAATTTCAACGACAATTGGCTGAATTACATCGGATGTCACCCAGACATGGCCGCAAGTTGTAATCTTCCAGAGGGGGTGAGGGCTTGGCGGACACTGGTCGGTTCGTTGAGTGCTGATAGAATCACTTGGAACTATTATTGGTTCCCTTCTGCTAGGATCATTCATATGTCGACGTATCGTCTGTTCTTCATACTCATGGGTTTCAGAGGTTTCCAACCCTATGCACCCTTACGCGTCATGCGCCAGGTAGGGAGAGAGCAAAAGAGGCCCCTGACTGAGGACATGCGTCCGTTCACGTGGGAATTCAAGGTAGAGGAACCTCCAAGGGAGTCATATGCACAAAAGGTTTGGTTTGGTAGTCAATTTTCTTATTTGGAAGATATGGTAGCTGGTCGTGAATGTTGGGAGGTAAGCCTTGCATACCTTGAGTGGTTTCACAACCAGGCTATCCCGGAGCAAAGGCCAGAAAGATCCATACGGCATGCGACTGATTGGGAAGAGAAGATCGAGGCCAGAGTTAGAGAGAAGTAACACTAGAGTTCCAATCCTGTATTGACATTTTACAAGAAGATAAAGGCATTCTGGAGACAGCCATGGACATACAACAGGTTGATTTCGAGCTGGAAAAGGTTAAGTGGTCACAAGAGAGGCGAGCACTCAAAGCTCAAATTAGGCAGGAAAAAGTGATCACTACCGCTCAACAACAGGAAGAAGAAGAAGCTCAGTTCAAGGTGGTCCGTGATCATGAGCGCAGAGGTTTTGATCCGTTAATACAAGGTCCGAGGGATCATATAGGGGGAGTTAAGTAAATCAGTGAGCGCCAGATTGCGGAGTTTGAAATAGAAAGACATCACTATCAAAGTATGATCAGTCGGTTGGAGGGGGAGTCACTGGAAATTCGGCGCCAAAGAGATATGGCCTTGGAGCGCGAGCGTGATGCACTGGATCTAGCTGA
The DNA here is from genome assembly GCA_005239525.1 of Nicotiana knightiana. Taxonomy (NCBI): domain Eukaryota; kingdom Viridiplantae; phylum Streptophyta; class Magnoliopsida; order Solanales; family Solanaceae; genus Nicotiana; species Nicotiana knightiana. The sequence continues at coordinate 42,236 of ML403874.1, read as the reverse complement.
GACTTGTGGTCAACAAAATCAAGAGTTTCACTTGGCTCAGGAACACATTAAGGGAAAGATCCTCGAGGTAGCCACATATACCTCCCGATCTTGCAGGAGTTGTCAGGGAATGACGCCCGAACGATTTGCTGAAGTATCATTGAACGTCGCTCGTCACATATCTGCAGATTTAGAGAGGATATACCGCAAAGTTGGGGGTCATCCGCAGGAATAAGCTCCATGACTACAATAATTCTGGTGGATTCTCGTGAAAATTTTTAGATCTTCTTTTAGCTGGCAGTCCATTTTGATTGTTCCTTTGTGGTTTTTGAGTATGTAAGAGTCTTTTGTTGTTTAGTCTTGTTATGTTACCCTTTGTCTTAAAAAGTCTGTTTGAGTCAAGTCTGGTCTTGTTAAAATGGTTATCTTTATGTAATTCTTGTTATTGAGTCTTGTATCATAAAATGAAAATCAATGAAAAAGATTTTGTTTTGGAAAAATTCGAAAAACGAACCAAAAAATGTTTGTTTTGTATAAAACGAAAAAGAAAGGGTCGTGTTCATAAACTACGTAATGATTTGATTCATGCAGCGACATGATACGTCGGCAACGCCTAAAAGGTTCGATCAAAATATTTCAATAAATCTAATATGAGGGAACAAAAATAGGCAAGTGAAAAGAAAAGCGAAAAAATGAGAAAGAGAAGAAAAAAAAAGAGAAGAGAAAAAGGAAAAATTTTAGAGCACCAATAAGCAACAACCTTATAAGCCGGGATGAAATATGAAGCCTTCCAAAAGCATGTTAGAAATGGTGACAATGTTAGGAACATGGAATATTACGTGTGATTCATATGTGTAAAATGCTTAACCCTAACACGTTTGTTGTCTCTTTGTCAGTAAGCTTAAGGTGGTTGGTTTGTGGTGAAACTGGCAACACATCATTACTTCACCAGATCTAAAGGGAAGGTACCGATGGCTAATAATGATGAAATCAAGTTGGTCAGTGACGACCCCCATGGTCAGTCAGCTGAGCAAGAGTCGGAGGAAGTGAGAAGATTAAAACAACAACTGTCAGATGTATATCAATCTTGGGTCTCCGGTCAGCCTCCTCCTCAGGGTCCCTCGGAAGGAACTTATATCGTACCCCTGGCTACTCAATCACCGCTCCGTGCAACAAGTGATCACATTCTACCACCAGGGTACGTGCCAAACTACAACATCCATGCCGCCCCTGGTACCTCTAATGTGCAACCTCCAGCTGCACCAGTCAGGAACATCCCTCTTGTCGTGTCTGGCGCACCGGTATATAAAGTCCTGCCACCACCACATGTGACAAGGAAAAACAATGAGCCACCATCTCATGCTTATGATGGACAATACTGCTCTCCGAATATGGTTTTCAGGGTCTCGCCTCCATACAACCAGACTCCTCAGTAGGAGTCCTCGGTGGAAAATGAAAAGCCTGCCCAGACAGTTGAGCCAGATGAGATGGCCAGGAAGATGAAAATTCTTGAACAAAACATAAAGAACATACAAGGACTAGGTGGTCACAGAAGTGTATCTTTCAGTGATCTATGAATGTTCCCTCACATCCATTTTCCGCCAGGGTTCAAGACCCCAAAATTTGAGAAGTATGATGGACACGGCAACCCCATCGCCCACTTGAAAAGGTACTGCAACCAGCTGAGGGGTGCAGGTGGAAAAGAAGAATTGCTGATGGCTTATTTTGGGGAAAGTCTTGCCGGGGTAGCCTCAGAATGGTTCATCGACCAAGATATCTCTCACTGGCATGTCTGGGACGACATGACTCAGGCCTTCATCAAACAATTCTAGTACAACATAGATATTGCACCAGATCGCAATTCCTTGTCCAATATGAAGAAGAAGCCGACCGAAAGCTTTAGGGAGTATGCAATCAAGTGAAGGGAGCAAGCGGCTAGCTACCCATGGATAACCATGAGTTGATCGATGTTTTTCTAGAGGCTTAAGAGCCTCATTACTTTCAGAACATGATGTCCGCGATGGGTAGACCTTTTGTAGAAGCAATCAAAATAGGGGAAATGGTCAAAAATGGCCTCAAGACTAGCATAATTGTAAGTCAAGCTGCTCTCAAAGCCACTACTCAAGCTATCCAAAATGGGTCGGGAAGTTCCCAAATAAAAAGAAGAGATATGAGGGGTCCATGATGACTTCAGGATCCGGGGAAGTTCAAAGGGGGGCACCGCACCCTTATGTGCAAGTTCAGCAAGGACAATCCAGCTACCCTCGACATTATTATCCTCCACCAATTCCTCAATACTCTGTGGGCCAACCACAGTACACAGTGTTCAATGCTCAGTCTTATGCTCGGCCTCCCAATCAGCAAGCACGGGCACCAGCTCCAAGGATCCCTCGACCTCAGCAGCAAAATTTTCGGGCACCCTACAATGATCGTCCCAGGAAGGATTATGGTCGAGAGAAAAGGCCGGCAGAAAAATTCACCCCATTGGCTGAATCATACTCTAGTTTATTACAGAAGCTGAAGCAAATAGGCATGATTGGACCCATCGCTCCCCACCATATCCATCCTGATTCACATGGATTTCAAGCAAATGCTAGATCTGAATATCATTCAGGGGCCCCGGGGCATAACACTAATGACTGCTGGACTCTGAAAAGAGCCACAGAAAGACTAATTGCTGAAAAACTGATTGTGGTGACAAATGACGAGGACCCTCCTAATGTGACCAACAACCCCTTGCCAGTACACAATGATGTTCACTTTGTGGGAATGATTGGCCGAGATCAAGAATACAAGTCGGTTGGTCGAGTAGAAATAACATCAGGAGCAATTCAAGAAGGAACAGGTCTAAAAGTAAGTCCAAGCCGAGATGTGCCATTGATTGTGAAAGGCGCCCAGTGCTCAGAGAAGGCAACTTTATTTGCTCCAAAAATCTCGAGGTTGGAAGTTCGCTCCAATGTTCGAAGCCCAAGGTTATATGTCCTTGGAGGCCTTCCCATTACAAGGTAGAACCAGGTCGTTACGAAGTGTATAACGGATCCGATCATAATCAAACCTACCGTGCAACCCCCTGTGACAAACACGAATACCATTCCTTGGAATTACAACAAAATTGTGATGACTTACAAAGGCAAGGAAATCATAGAAGAAGTCGGGGAAACTGGAGGTTTGACTCGATCGGGAAGGTGTTACTCTCCAGAAGAGTTGAGGAAGGCCAAGAAAAATAGAGAAGGCCAATTGACAATAAAGAAACCAGTCACTGAAGAAGAGGCAGACGAGTTTTTGAAGAAGATGAAAGTTCAGGATTACTCAATCATTGACCAGCTAAGAAAGACTCCTGCCCAAATTTCTCTACTATCTCTGCTCATACATTCAAAAGAGCATGCTCGTGTGCTAATCAAGATCCTGAACGAGGCACATGTCTCAGAGAAGACCACAGTGAATCAGTTAGAGAAGATGGCTAACAGATTTTTTGAGGTGAACAGAATCACCTTTACTGATGATGAACTCCCCGAAGAAGGAGCCGGGCACAACAGGGCTTTGCACTTGACTGTTAAATGTGAGGGGCACTACGTGAAGCGAGTCATGGTTGATGGAGGCTCGAGCGTAGATGTATGTCCTCTCTCTACCTTGCAAAGTATGAAGATCAATACAGACAAAATCCGACCCAGCAATGTGCGTATCCGCGCTTTTGATGGATCGACGAGAGATACCATTGGGGAGATCAACCTCACCATGATGATTGGGCCGGTTGACTTCGAAATTGTCTTCCAAGTAGTGGACATGGACACTTCTTATAACTTTCTTCTTGGAAGGACATGGATCCATACGGCCCGAGATGTGCCATCCACTTTGCATCAGATGCTCCAATTCGAACATGACATGCAAGAAATTATTGTTCATGGGGAAGACGAGTCATCCATTTATAAAGACCCGTTAATCCCCTGTATTGAGGCCAAGGAAGGGTGTGATTCCATTGTCTATCAGGCTTTTGAGGTGGTTGTTGCGGACCATGTTGAGGAAGGAAGGCCCATTCTGCATCCTCGTCTTTCCGCCACATCTGTAATGATAGTGACACTCATGCTGAGACAAGTTTATGAGCCAGGAAAAGGCTTGGGGGCATCATTGCAAGGAATTTTGGAGCCCATCTCTCCGTTCAGCAACCGGGGTAATTTTGGTTTAGGCTTCAGGCCGACACAAGCAGACGAAGACAAAGCCAAACACCGCAAAAGGCATGGATAGGTCTTGCAACAACCCATCCCTCATATTTTCTACACTTTTGTCGAGCCACAAGAAGGTCAACATTCCCCGGCACAGGCAAACATTGATGAAATTTGCCATGGATTCAGCCAAATATTTTCTGAAGTGAATTGATCCAGTCTGGTGAAGGCACTAGTCGTGCCGATGTGCAACTAATTGGCCCAGATACCATGCTCAACAATTGCGAAGCAACTCCTCTCCCCACAAGGAATGAGTCTTGGTAGTTTGCTTTTGCAGCTTCTTTTTTGTATTTTGGGTTAGTTTCAGGGTTGTAATCCAAACATCTCAGTATGATTGTTTTGTTTTGATGTTAACCCTTCTATCGTTTCGAATTCAATGAAATGCGTTTCAGTTTCGTATTAAATTTTGTATCTTTTCCTTTTCCTAATTCAGTCATTTTGTTTCCATTTCAGTTTCGTTAATGCCGGCTTTAATAACATGACATGCATGCGGAATTCACGCCCAGATCTTAAAAAGCTGTCTAATTTCGAAATAATGCATCAAGAGGTTGAATATGACGAAGATGAGGCTGTTGAGGAAATAACAAGAGAGTTGGAACAATTTGAAAATAAGCCTAAGCCCAACCTCAACGAAACTGAGTCTATTAATATCGGGAGTCACGAAAAAATTAGAGAAACAAAGATAAGCATTCACACTGAATAAAAAAACAAAGATTCCTTGATTCAACTTTTATTTGAATACCGAGACATGTTTTCTTGGTCTTATGATGATATGCCCGGTTTAAGTACTGATCTAGTGGTTCATAAGCTTCCCATGTATCCTGATTTTCCACCAATCCAACAAAAGCAACGAAAATTTAAAACAGACATGAGTGAAAAAATCAAAGAGGAAATAATGAAGCAGTTGAGCGCCAACGTGGTCAGAGCTATCCGATACACCACCTGGGTTGCAAATGTTGTGCCCGTTCCAAAGAAGGATGGAAAAACTAGAGTCTGTGTTGACTACAGGGACCTCAAAAAAGCAAGTCTGAAGGATAATTTTCCTTTGCCAAACATCCACATCCTTTTAGATAATTTCGCAAAGCATGAGATACAATCGTTCGTGGATTTATATGCTAGGTACCACCAGATTATAATGGATGAGGATGACGCAGAAAAGACCGCTTTCACCACTCTATGGGGTACTTATTGTTACAGGGTCATGCCATTCGGTTTGAAGAATGCAAGAGAAACTTGCATGAGGGTCATGACCACCATTTTCCACGACATGATTCACAAAGAGATAGAAGTATATGTCGATGATGTCATCATAAAATCAAAGACACAAGCTGATCACGTGCACGATTAAAAAAGTTCTTCGAACGGCTTCGAAGGTATGACCTTAAGCTTAATCAATGGATAAAAGTGTGCATTTGGGGTTCCATTTGGGAAACTCCTCAGTTTCATAGTCAGCCGGAGAGGCATCGAATTAGATCCATCTAAGATAAAGTCCATTCGAGATTTGCCACCCCCGAAGAATAAAAAGGAAGTCATGAGTTTGCTCGGGAGGTTGAACTACATCAGTAGGTTCATTGCTCAGTTCACAACCACGTGCGAGTCCATCTTTAAGATGCTGAAAAAGGATGATGCTATCAAGTGGACGAACGATTGCCAAAAAGCTTTTGATAGGATCAAAGACTATCTGTCAAAACCCCCTGTACTGGTCCCACCTGAACCTGGTAGGCCTTTGTTTTTATATCAATCGGTGATGGATAATTCCTTTGGNCTTGACTTGGGTTTCTCAGAAGTTGAGGCATTATCTCCTAGCCTACACCACTTACCTCATATATAGAATGGATCCTTTGAAGTACATCTTTCAAAAGTCGATGCCCACTGGCAGGCTCGCAAAATGGTAGATTCTGCTCACAGATTTCGACATTGTCTATGTCACTCGCACCGCGATGAAAGCACAAGCTCTGGCAGATCATCTGGCAGAGAATCCAGTTGATGGTGATTACAAGCCACTGAGCACATACTTCCCAGATGAAGAGGTCAACTCAATAGAGGAAGTAGTTCCAGACACCGCCCATGTATGGAAAATGTGCTTTGATGGGGCTGTCAATATGAAAGGAGTTGGGATCGGGGCAATCCTCATCTCGCCTATCGGACAACATTAACCTGCAACGGTCCGACTCCATTTCTTTTGTAGCAATAATACGGCAGAATACGAAGCTTGTATCATGGGTCTGAAAACGGCCCTCGATCTCGATGTGCATAAACTATTGGTTATTGGAGATTCTGATTTGCTTATCCGGCAAGCCCAAGGCAAATGGGAGACTCGAGATATCAAGTTTATTCCATACAGACAATGTGTGCAAGACCTGAGCAAAAGATTCAAATCCATCGAGTTCAGGTACATTCCCAGGTTTCACAACGAACTAGCCAACGCCTTGGCTACCTTAGCCTCGATGATCCCTTATCCAGGTAACACTCATATTGATCCATCGGAAATCCAAGTTCGGAATCAACACGGTTATTGCAATACTATTGAGACAGAACCAGATGGTGAACCGTGGTATTATGACATAAAACGATTTCTAAAAACAAGGGAATACCCAGAGCATGCCAAGGCAGATAAAAAAAAACTATAAGGCGGCTCGCCGACGGTTTCTTCCTGGATGGGAAAATTTCCCCCAGATTTGAACTTGTTAAGATGCATAGATGCCACAGAAGCTGAGCGGATCATGAGTGAAGTGCATTCAGGGGTATGTGGACCTCACATGAATGGATATGTTTTGGCGAAGAAGATTCTACGGGCAGGGTATTATTGGCTTACCATGGAGCGAGATTGCTTCAGTTTTGTTCTCAAGTGTCACTAATGCCAGATTCATGGTGACCTGATTCACTCGCCACCTTCGGAGTTGCATCCCATGTCCTCTCCTTGGCCCTTCGTTGCTTGGGGAATGGATGTTATTGGACCAATCGAGCCAAAGGCTTCAAATGGGAATAAATTCATTTTGGTTGCAATTGATTACTTCACCAAGTGGGTGGAGGCCGTGACTTTCAAAGCAGTCACCAAGAAAGCACTGCTAGACTTTGTCCATTCCAACATCATCTGTCGTTTTGGTATCCCAAAGACCATTATCACTGACAATGCAACCAATCTAAATAGTAATTTGACGAAGGAGGTTTGCGAGAAATTTAAAATTATACATCGCCATTCTACCCCTTACCGGCCAAAAGCCAATGGAGCCGTTGAAGCGGCAAACAAGAGCGTCAAGAAGATTCTTAGGAAGATGATCCAAAGTTCCAGACAATGGCATGAAAATTTTCCTTTTGCTCTTTTGGGATACCGCACAACTGGTCGCACATCCGTTGGTGCAACTCCTCATCTGTTGGCATATGGAACAGAAGCTTTAATACCGGCTGAAGTCGAAATTCCCTCTCTTCGAGTCATTGCAGAGTCGGATATTGAAGATACATAATGGGTAAAGACCCGATTGGAACAACTAATGTTAATTGATGAAAGTTGTAATTCAGTTCAAGGTTCTTTCCCTATTTTTTCCATGTTAAGAACTTCTGGTCGATCTTTGAGAATATTTGAAGTTCCCATGCCAGGGGCATTGGGCAGCCTTCCGCATGTCGCATCTTTACAAAAAAAACCAAAAAAAACAAAAAACAAAAAAAAAACAAAAAAAAGGAAGAAAAAGAAATGAGAGAGTCCTATCGGTGAAAACCCGTATGGGCACTGTAACGCGGCAGTGAGCAGAGAAATGAGAGAGTCTTTATTGGTGAAAACCCAAATAAGCACCAAAGGGCGATAGTGAGTAGAGAAATGAGAGAGGTCAGTTAGCGAAAACCCGCAAAGGGCGCTACTAGCCGAATGAGGGTCTTCGATACCCCGACATGAGGACGACCGGGACAGTTTCAAGATGAACCTTTGCGACAGATTTTGAGAATTAGACAGCTCAGACAGATCAGGCGTCCAGTCCAAAATGCATGTCATGATTCATTGAAGTCGGCACATACTTCCATATAAGTCTGCCTATTCCCTTCCCCGAAAGGGACGCCTTTTGTTTAAGCATAGTTCTTTTTCACCTTCAATTATTCTTCTATTTTTACCCATAATTTTTCTTTAAGTCCCTTTCGGTCTAATCTTTCGTCAAAAGCGAAGCAAAGAAATGGCTGCAAAACAGGCTATAGTTTCCCCGTATTATCGAGCACAATTTGGGGCATATCTGGCATTGACGAAAGCGTGATCCATCTGTGATCTCATTTGATAAGGCAAACAAGGTGTCTCAAAGAAACTGAAAAGGTTTCCTAAGCAAGACTTGCCTCATGAGAGAAGTTGATAAGCACTACAAACACAAATAAGTACTAGGTACAAGACAACTGAGTTTCATTTTTAAAGGAAATTGCATTGCCTCAGAGACAGAGGTAGAAATACCAAGGACGTCTGGGTGTGAAACAGTTGGGGGCAACATTGGAAAGCCAAGGTCTCCAGAAAATGATACAGATCATCCGAGTATCTCGGTACCATAATTATTGAATCAGTTCTTCAACTGCGGAGAGGCCGTGATAGGGTATCTGAGAACCTCGTTACCATACTGATAGAATTAGTTCTTCAACAACAGAGTGGCCGTGAATTCAAACCACAACAGGTTATCAAGGCCACAAACCAACCACTACTTTGAAAACTCATAAATTTTTCTTTGTTTGAAGCAGGGACAAGGGAGTGCAGAATGAATATTCTCAAAGGGCGAATGTCACCAAATGTAAGCTCATAGTTCCATTTCTAGGGGGATCCAGCTCATAGTTCCAGGCAGAAGTACTCTTCGCTCAGGCCGTTTTACATAGCTTAACTCAGGTAGAAACCTTTTCACCTAGAGGGATTTAACACTTTATCAGTAATACAGGGGGTCATCCCCTGGTTACACTCCTTTCAGTAACATAGGGCACCAACCCCTGGTTAAATTCCTTTCCAGCATTACAGGGTGCCAACCCATGATTACATTTTCATTCCATCTCAGTAATACAGGGCACCAACCCCTGGTTACCTTCTTTCCTAGTGACACAAGGCGCCAATCCCTGGTTACTTTCCCTTTGAGTAATACAGGGTACCAACCTCTGGTTACATTTCCTTTCAGTAATACAGGGTGCCAACCCCTGGTTACATTTCTTCCAGTAGTACAGGGTACCAACCCCTGGTTACTTTCCTCTCTAGTAATATAGGGTGCCAACCCCTGGTTACATTTTCTTTCAGTAATAGAGGGTGCCAACCCTTGGTTACGTTTTCTTTCCATTAGTACAGGGTTACAACCCCTGGTTACATTTCCTTCAGTAATATAGGGTACCAACCCCTCGTTGCCTATCCTATTGGTAACGTAGGGAATACAATCCCTCGTCACAAAATTTTATCTCTTTTGGCTAGTTTATTCTATTGTTTTTGTGTGCCTTCCAATAAATTATATAGTTTACAGCTTTCTCTAGTAACTCACAAAATTTTCCCAGTCCAAACTAGGGCAGAATTTTTTTTTTCGTTTGTTCGTCTTTGATGGCTTTTCAGGCCCCGCCATAGAGCACAAGTGATGGTTAAAAAGCTTGCGGTTTCAGTTTCTCATCAGAAGAAAGAAATCTTTCGATCACAAGATAGTTGGAGTTAACATTGATAATATGTCAACAATCCAGCTTCTCAAATTTCATTTTTCCAAATTCTAATCGGGAAATCAAGCAGTCAAGCATGAGCCATAGTTATAATCTTTTCTTTAAAGAGCATCAAGATCCAATCTAAGGTCAACACAGGCGAGCATATCAAGAATCAGGATTTGACTCCAGAAGACACATAAATAGGAATTTTGTAACTATAGTTTGCAGAAACATGTAGTTCTCTTCTCTTTTACTTTTGATGTAAGTAGCGAGTAACAGTAACAACGACAACAACAGTAGTAGCAACAACAATCTTAAATCTTGTGTCCGGTGGTCCCAGCTACCAAATTTTCCCAAAACTACACTGACCTGATTCCTTTAAAGCTAAGGATATGTAGGTAACCTCGGAAGCAAGGTTCAGTCACCATTTTTCAAAAAATTGTTTCCATTGGAGTGACATGTGAGAAAAAATTAGCTATGGCATTCTCTTTTCTTTGCATGAAAACACTTCATGTTCTCAAGCAAAGTGGGGCAGCTGTGAATACCTAATTTTTGCACCATTTAAATGCTCCTAAAGTTTTTAGTGTAAATTTTCCTTCAATCATTATTTTTCTTATATTTTTGTGCATTTTTAATTGAATTTGTTGTCATAAAAATACCATAAAACAATTTTCTATACTTTTCTTTTGTGTGTGCTCTTTTAATTGACTAATTATTTGATGAGTTAATCAAATTGATTTCTCATATAATTAATTCAATTGCTAGCTAATAAGTTTTATTAGGTTTATTTTTTAGTTGGCATTTAGGTTAATTAGATTATAGTATAATAAGATAGGATTCAAGGAAAACGGTTAAAATTGAAATGATTTAAGTGGCCAAAAGTGAAATGGCTAATCCATAAAAGGACTGCCAGTAGATCATGAAACGATGTAGTTTAGTACTTAAACTATGTCGTTTTGATAAGTAAATGTGGGATCAAATCTCATGCCTCTATTCTTCTTGATCCAATGGCTTATATCCATTTTCCACTTCAAATATAAAGCTCCAAAAATCTGAAACCCTTCTCATTTCACTCCATAACCAAACCCTAGCTCCCTCCTCACTCTCTCTCTTGTCCGCCGCCACTGCCACCCTTAGCCGCCGCGGTGGTGGCTTCAATCCACCCCAAAACTTCACCCGACCTTCCTCTCTTCATCCCCAACACTAATCAAAGCCTCAAGTCCTTTAATTCTCCCTGAAACTCCACGAATTTTAGATCTAGGAAACCTTAGCCGCCATTTTCAGGCCAAAATTCTTGAAGCTCCGATCACTACCACCATACCACACATGCATCAGTGGAAAAGGCTCCACGATACCTATCTTTTCCCTTTGTTCTTCAACTGAAATTTTGGCGACCACCCCACTGCCGCCGCTTCTGCCGCCAGCCAGCCACCTCCAGCGGCCACCCCACTGCCCGACCTCCATTGTTACACCATTGTTGCACCAGTTCTCATCTATTTCAGCATATTCAACCCAAAGACACCCGTTTCCTTTTGGTACCACGCTGAGTTCTATGAAATTAGCGTCTGTCGAAATGAAACGAGCGTTTCAAGGTTGGACAAGAGCCAATTGGTATCCTCAAGATCATCTCGTTGCTTGATTCGCGGTCGAATGCCCTCGATTGGTATAAACCTTACTTCTTTTCTTTTATCTTTCTGATTTTTCGCTTTTGTGATTAGTATTAGTTTTAAAGGTTTAATCTTTATTAATGTTGCTGTTATGTATGTGCAATTCAGTATTAGTCCTTAATTATTTTTGGTTCTTCGACCTAGCTGGTCGACTATTTTGTATGAATTTGTTAAATGTGAATTTCAGTTCTTCGACCTAGCCGGTCGAGTAGTTTGTTGTTGTCTATTAAGTTCTGATTTTTTGTTCTTCGACCTAGCCGGTTGATATTAAGCCTTTATATTGATTTCATGAAAAACCAAAAATATTAGTTGAATTGTTTATCTAGTTGTTATAAATCGTGATATTTTAACGATGTTTGTTTAGTTTCCGTTTCGAGCATTGACTTGTAAAATCCAGTTTGTTGTTCCATGTTAGTTTGCACAAATCGAACCCGTTCTAATCTAGTTTGTTTGAATACTTAGTTCGATTACATTTTGAGTCTTGTTTCTACTTTGCTAGTTCATATTTGGTTGAGATTTGAGTGTATAAGTTGAATTTCAGTCATGTATAGATAAAAGATGAATAGTTGAGTTTAAAGTACATGGTTGTTGGGTACTTTACTGTTCAAACATGCTGGAAATACAACTGCTATGTTTTGTGTCAGAATTTGGTGAAAAATGGACTGTTTTGGCACACAAAAGTTAGTGCTTTTGGGCAGATTTTTGGTGAACTAAAATCTGTCCAAAAGGACTTATTTTTCCTACTTAAAGAGTTCATTCTTTCACACTTGGACATCTTTAGAGTGGCTTGAAAACACAATCTACTACACAATTGCTGAACTTTTTACACACTAAAAAAAATACAAACTTTGAGAGTAAAATCAACATCTAAAAATATCCAATAGCAAGCTGAAAATTCTGAGACCGTTGTTGCGTTTTTGGGCTTCATCACTGCTGGATTTTCACTGCTTCTTACTATTGCTGCTGTTCCGTTTTTGCTGGAGTCTTGCTGGTTCATTACCTTGCTGCATTTTTTTCCCCCTATTTTCTGCAAACTAGGTATTTTTCCAACTCTGTTGTTTAGTTTTTACTTGCATAAAGCTATTTCAATGAATGTACTGATGTGTTACTATTATTTCTTTACATTTGTATGATCTTCTGCTCATAAATGAGTGTTTAAACTCATGAAACATGTGTTCTCCTTTACTTAAAGTTCCAGCTTTCTTCTAACTTCTTCGTAAGTTTAAAGTTGTATATGATTTGTTTAGTTGCTAAGAGGTTGTGCTTGTAGATCTAAACTCGTGTAATGGCACAATTTAGTTTAAAGAACAAGTGATAGAAAGATTTTAAAACTCATGATAATAATATCTTGGAGTAATTGTTGGTGTTTAATGTAAAAATCACTCAGTGAAACACACTTAGTATTTTGAGATATCCCGTTACATAAGCAGAATGCTAGCTTCCTTTTGCTCTTTCTTTAGTTTAAATAGAAGATGCACGTTGAAATTTTCTCTTTTAGTTTTTCTTATTAGCTCCCAAGGTGTTCTAAATAGAAAGATATTGAGTCTTAGAAATCAAGCTTGTCCTTATTTTTAAATTTGGAAATCCCAATCATTTGGTTCAAGGTGAATAAATTCATGTGACTAGGAATTGATCTTTTATGTTTAAGTCATAGGATCATTTATTTGGAATTAAAAGAAATCATATAATAAACTATGTTTCATTTCTTGTCTCTTTTTTTTATGTTAGTTTGTTGTGTTTTCTTTTCTTTGGTCAATAAAATACATATGAATATTATTGATGTGTTTGTAAGTTTTAAACTTTGATTGGATTGAAAGAGAGATTGAGATTTTTTGGTTCAATAAAAGAAAGATATAAATAGACAAAATAAGATTGGGTAGTGGATTTGCAAAGTAGAGATAAAATGATTTTGGGAAGAAATACTAGGCCCAATGTAATTAAAGTCCAAACTATTTTAATAGATGGTTCATTTCCCTTTACTTATTTCAGCATGCCCATATTTTCTTAATAAGCTGTTGGCCTTTTTCAGCATGCCCTTTACCTTTTTTTTATTTTATAAATGTCGCCATACCCAGTCTGTTAGTGATAAATTTGAAATATTAATGATTTATATTATACCAAAGAGGCAAAGAGTATAATTAATTAGCAGTGTATATATGTATACAAAGTGGGCATATATGACATGGATCTAAAAGTTAATGAAAAGGTCATTTGAGAAACGAAACAATAATCTCGAAGGCAGATTAATGGTAACAGAGATATCAGAAATTCAAAAATTAATGCACCCAATGAATAAAGAACGGGAGAACTTAAATAAATAAATAAATATAAAATACAAAATAAAGTTACTCATAAAAGTCGTTTAAGGTTCAAGGGCTAAAGTTTCTCTTGGGAGAAACAGGCGGGGAGTTACATATTCGATGTAAGGTGCAGGTGATGATGCAAATAAAAATATAATTTACCAACAATAAGTTACTAAAAACAAATATGACATTTTAACTATTGAAACACGTAACTTAATCGTTTTAATTGCGGGCTTATTTAGAAGTTTTAGTTGCTTCTCCAAGTCTAGATCTTCTTGTTCGTCGGATAACTTCGTTCCTTGAACCCCATCATAGCTCAAACAGAGAAAGAGAACCAACAAAAGTTGTTGAATAATAATTCTTTCATTCATTATCATTTTCTACATCATAAAAAAAGGAGGTTTATTCAGAGACGTGTGTATAGGAAGATGATTTGATTTATTTCAAATAAATAAATTGCTTTTTTTTTAACACTATTAGCTAGGAAATGTCATCTACAAGAATGAACGTCGATATGTGGGTAGTGAAGGGTGTAAAAGAGTTAGAAGAAAAGAAAGAGAGCATTTAATATGGAGCCAAACATTCATAAAATTTCAGATATATCAAACTAAAGTAAATTAAAATAATAGAAAAAAGACCACCACTTACTTGATTCGCCAATACTCCTGAGGTTGAATTTTTCTATCTGTTCTTGCCTAAGTTACTATCAAGAAGATTTTATACTTTTTGGGATTTGAAATGCTTACAATTATTTTAGTAATATCCATAGAGGAGATTGGTCTTGTAAGAGTATTAAAGATTGTCTGATACTTCTATATTTTATCCTCTTAATTACCGTTTGTGGAGGGAAACGTGTGAACTAGTGTAATGACATTACCACAAGGAGATTATTTAACTAAAGTGGAAAAATAATTTCCATTTTGGAAGATTTATTTCTTCATTAATTAATGGATTCATGAAGCCAATTTTGGAAACTCATAGATGATTATTTGAAAATGAATGAATCTTAACTGGTTGTCTTCTTTAGCTTTTTCAAGAGTTGAAATAGATTACTTGGCTCCTCTCGATTTCCTTTTTTTTTTTTTTTGCTTAAACGTAGATTTGTATTGATAAAACGAAAATACAAAATTACAAGTGATGTTCTGAATGTAAAGTGCTAGTATCAATTACATCAGAATCTAATTGCACGAGGGTAAGGGGGGAGGGGGGAGGGGGGAGGGGTGGGAGTTCTTCAAAAAAATAGGATTGATTGTGGGGATAATGTCATATTTGTTTTTCTAAATTTTGCTGGTGCGTCAGCCACTCCATTGTCTTCTCTAAGTGTGTCACTAAGTTGTTGGACGTTGAGTTCCTGGATCATTGACCTACAGGAGGAAATAAGTTGTAAGTATTTTGAATTACCAGCTTAGGGGATTTGAAGTAATACTTGTGAGTCCCTTTCAACAATTAGGGGATGAATGCTTCGATTAATAGCAATAGTTAGGCCATGGTAAAGCGCAAGAAGATCAGTTTGTAGAGCATTTGTGTATGGCATATGCTTTGCAAAATCATAAATTCATTGTCCTGTAGAATCGCGAAAAACTCCCCCTGCTCCTCCATGATGGTTTGTTGGGTCGTAGTCCCCGTCTATGTTAAGTTTGTAATGTGATCGTTGAGGTTTATGCCATGAGGTGATCTCCCTCTTAGATTTGATTTTTTTGCTAGGGATATTTGTTAAATAATTTATTTGGGTTGCGAGTGAGATAATAGGGGCAGGGTCTATTAGGTAAACTTTTTTTGTCGAAAAGATTATTGTTACGATTTAACCAGATTTGCCATAGTAGGATGAGTGCTAGAATAAAGGAGGGCATAGTATACTTGGGGTTTATTGAAATAAGGGTATGAGAGGTGTATAGTTTATTCAACCAGTGAGTGAGGTTGGATGAGGGTGTTTCTACACGGAGGTGATGCCACAATGTGTTTGCTTGCTTGCAATGTAGAAAAATATGTGGTATGTCTTCCTGAGTATTATTACAAATTGGGCAGTAGGGGTTGTTGGTGATTTTTCTATGGTAGATGAGTGATTTGGTTGGTGGTTTCTCATGTGTTAGTAGCCATAAGAAGTATTTTATTTTTGACAATGTTGTTAGTTTCCAAATTCAATTATGAGGAGATTTTGTTAACCAGTGGTGATCTTGGTGTAGAATGTATAGGTAGGTGGAGGAGGTGGAGAATGTACCATCATTTTTATGGTGTCAGTACATCACCTTGATGATTTGTGAAAATAGGGGTGTTATCAATAAGGGACATAATTTGTGGAGGTAAGGGAAAAGAAAGGCTAGAGGTGTCCAGATTGAGTTTGAGATGAGAGAAGCAACATATTTATTTAGTTGGTGTCTAGGGATAGGTCCTTGGATAAGATGAAAAAGTGCTAAATTATTTGCGACCCAGTGATCAGTCCAAAGGATTATGTTATTACCATTAGTCACGTTCCAGCTGGTGCCTAAGCGGCAATATTTAATAGTTTTAGTCATACTTTTCCAGATGTAGGAGGCATTTGGGTAAGTTTTTAGAGAGTATAAATAATTGTGTATTTGATTATGCAGATGGTCGTATTTAGCAGATATGATGTTTGTCCAAATTAAATTATTAGAATGAGTGTAACGCAAAAGAAGGACTGTTAGTATGGCTTTATTTTTTGGGATTAGTTTTTAGATCCCCAATCCCCTTCTAACTTAGAAGAGGTGATTTTATCCCAATTTATTAAGTGAGTTCTACGCTTTTGGTCAGTTGAGCCCCATAGGCAGTTGTGTTGCAGGAGATCTAGTTTCTGGATTAATTTGGGTGACAAAAAATTAATTTGCAATGTATAAACATGATTTAAATTTAGCATTGATTTGATGAGGGTAGTCCTTCCCGCTAGGGTGAGGAATTTGGATCTCCATCCGGATAGTTTTGTTGTGACTCAGTCAATAATATATTGTTAATCTGATATTTTAGGTTGATTGATTGTGATTGGGAATCCTAGGTATTTGCCAAGGTTAATGGTAATGGAAATGTTTAGGGTTCTGGATAAGGATTGGCTAAGTGTTGGGTTTTACATTGGTTGAGAAAAATAGTTTTGATTCGTGAAAGTTGATTCTTTGTCCAGATTTTACACTTAATTGGTGAAATATTTCAATTATTATAGAAGTGTTGGAAGTAGTTGCTTGCGCTAATAATATGAGGTCATCCACAAACATTAGATGTAATAGTGGTTGTGCATTTTTATTTAGTCGGATTGGGGTCCGTCGATAAATGTCTATGTTATGTTCAATTATGATAGATAATGATTCCATGCATATTATGAATAGATAAGGTGATAGGGGATCTCTTTGTCTTATACCCCGAGAAGGTTGAAAGAATAGAGTTGGTGTGCCATTGATGAGTATTGATATGGAGGAAGTTGTGACACATGAGGTTGATTAAGGGTAGAAGAAAATGTAAGTGATGTAGGGAGAAACGAATGAAGGACCATTCTAAACGATCAAAGGCTTTTTCGACGTCCATTTTTATCATCATGTTCCCCATTATTCCTTGTTATTTTTTAAAAGAGTGGATGATTTCCTGTACGAGGATGACATTGTCAACTGCCTTATGGCCTTTTAAGAAGCTGCTTTGGGTTGGGTTGATTAATTTAGGTAGGAAAGGTCTAATTCTGTTAACAAGAATTTTAGTAATGATCTTATATATAGTGTTGCAGAGACCAATTGGTCCATATTGAGTAATAGACTCTGGGAAACTTGTCTTAGGTATCAAGATAATATTAGTCTTATTTATTTCGGGTGAAATAGTGGATGTATGGAAGGATTGTTGACAGGTGTAGATTACTGCTTGCTTAGTTTCCGACCAAACTTTTTGGAAGAAAATAGAGTGTAACCCATCCAGCCCCGGAGCTTTAAGTAGTTTAAAGGAGTATAATGCCTTGGTGATTTCTATAATAACTAGAGCTCTGTTGAGTGTTTGAATGTCATCATTTGTGAGTGAATTTGAGAGGGTAAGTATATATTCATTTTGGCATTGTGTTAATTGGATAGTAAATAGTTCTTGGTAGTATTTGAGAATTGTATCATGGATGGTTTTGATGTTAAAGGTCCAATTACCTACTGAATCATGTAGGCTTAGGATTCTATTACTTCTACGTCTTAGTATTGTGGAGAGATGGAAAAAGGTCATATTAGTATCTCCATCATTTAGCCATTGGACGCGTGATTTTAATTTTCAATATTCTTCCTCACGTCGTAGTAAGTTGTTGAAATCAGTGATTAGTTAATTCTCTAGGTTGTAGTGGAATGAGCTTTTGTTTTGCGGTTGCATATTTTGCAATTGTCACGACCCAAATGTCCCTCCATTGGGTACCGTGATGGAACCTAGTCTTAGGGACTAGGTAAGCCTAATATTTTACTGAGCATCAACGATAATAAAAGAAAGCATAGCAGTCTCGATATGGAAGTCTTGACAGAGTTTACAATTTCTCAAAACCCGGCAAGTACAAGTCATAAGATCTACGAAATATTTCTATCAAATCTAAGTACAACTGTCTACGAATAAGTAAGTACAGTTGAATAGAAATAAAACAGGAAGGTGACTCCGAAGCCTGCGAATGCAACAACAGGTTACCTTGAGTCTCCTCAGCAACGATCTGTGCAGCTACCAACAACCATAACCTGAAGCTGCACACAAATATATGTAGAAGTGTAGTATGAGCACACCACAGCGGTGCCCAGTAAGTATCAAGACTAAACTCGGTGAAGTAGTGACGAGGACTAGTCCAGACACCCACTGGTCTAATGAGTAAAAGACATAAGCAGTAATGACCGAAACAAAATATTTATCTAAAAATCTTTGAATATAATTAGCGGCAGGAAAATATAAAGCGGAAGGAAGTGCAGTAATTAAAGCAACGAAATAGCATGACAGAAATATACAAAGAGGAAAGGAGAGCATGCAAGCCAAAGTCGGAAATCACAATACCATAAAACACTCAAACTCAGAACCGCATCAATTTACTCACATCAAGCACTAGCATTGCATATTTAGCAAGCCAATCGGGCACACATCCCGCAGAATGATCTAAAGAAACACATAACGAAATGGTTAAGTAGAACAGATAGAAGCATATATAAAGGTACTATCAAACAAGCCCATAGGCATAACTCTCTATCGTTACTGACTTACCAAAAGCAATATAACAAGAGAGAAGCAAAGCATATGAACAAATCACAAGGATGTCATCCTGAAAAAATTTCCACCGCGGTACTCAGCCCGGTCCAAACATATCAAATCACAAAGAATCACGAGGGTCTCGCCTCAACTCTACGACATATGTCGAATATATATCATACCAATAGTGATCTCCCGCTAATTCATCTCGGCTAACAAAATCATAGCGCTCACTTACTCACATCTCAATGGAGTATCAAATCACAACTTGAAAATAAAATATTCAGGAGAATCACAAAAAGCTTTCCACGGAGGACAACATGGACTCACTTCCAGTTTCACCACTAGCAAGTATGAATAAAACAATGATAGACACAACTACTATTCATAGAATCTCCCAACAGGAGCAAGCACAAAAATAGAAAACACATGAAACTCACTCATAAATGAGACAACGAATAATAGGAACTCGTCCTGATCAACGGGACTATAGTGAAATACAATGGCACCCCACTTTAGCACATCAAGCCATACCTGGGTGATGATATCTGATAAGACGGCCTCTAGCCTACTATATGCAACACATCAACGGGTCGGGCCTCCCTCTCTTAGGAGCCTTCTACCACCTAAATACCCTGCTATAACTCTCTCACCTGAATCCTGGAACAATCTCTCACCCTGTGGCTAACATCTCCACACTGGAAATAATCTCTCTGCCGATGTGGCTGTGGAAGACATACGATACGGATCCTCTGAGACCCATGAGTATCTGAAATGCTCCCATTCGAAGCTGGTAATGCAACTAAACTTGTTGACCTAAGATTCTCTACCGTGCCTGAGTCCCTCAATGAATCTACAGACTCGCCTCCTAACTAAAGCAACCAAGTGAGGTGTATCTGGCCAACTCACTGAATTTGACGACGTACTCCAATGGTGATAGGGCGCCCTGACGCAACTGCTCAAACTCTATGCGCTGTACATCCCGATGGAACTGAGGTGCAACCTCCCTCAAAACATCTCCGAAAACTGAACCCGTGCTAGTAAAGCTAACTCGGCCAGGCTACCCCAACTCATATGCTGCCACCACTGATCAATCCACTACTCTGGACCTGAAACATGACAAAAGCAATCCCGCTCGTCTCCACAATACCTTAATTACAAAGAATATGGTGACACTCCTCCAGAAAACCCTGGGAATCACCTGCCGCCAATCCACTGAAAGATAGAAAGATGGTACTTCCAGTACCTCTAAATCCCAAGGTGCTCTACCTCCGATGTTGTTGTCCCAACTACGGGATGAAATGAAACCACATGTTGTACTACCATGAAAACTGGAACTTGACCAATATGATCTCGCTGCTCTGGAGTGTAGACGGTGGGGGTCTGAACTCCTCCCCTGATCTGTGAAGCAACTGGTGCACTAGAATCAACCCGGCCTGAGCTGATGTACCAATTGTACTCAAACTGCGCTCCGGTCTTCTGAAGTCCGGGGTAGCTACAGGCACCCCCAGTACCTGCCCACTAACTAGGACTACTGGCGACTCCTCAACGGCTGCTCTGGTAGGCATCTTAACTGCGGCACGTGCTCCTCGTTGGCCTCTGTCTCTGACCCTTGTGACATTTGCTTCGGGGTAACATCATCCGGAACCGCCGCTCGTGTTCTCACCATCGGTGAGAGAATGGAATGATAATTTCAAACTTTAAGATCAATGAACTCTCACAATAGGTATGAAGGAAGTGAAATTGTCCTGATAGTTTCGTAGCCTCTCTAAGATAAGTACAGACGTCTCCGTACCGATCCGCAAGACTCTACCAAACCCGCTTATGACCCGTAGCACCTATGAACCTAGAGCTCTGATACCAACTTGTCACGACTCAAATTTCTCTCTGTTGGGTACCGTGATGGCACCTAGTCTTAGGGACTAGGTAAGCCTAATATTTTACTGAGCATCAACAATAATAAAAGAAAGCATAGCAGTCTCGATATGGAAGTCTTGACAGAGTTTACAATTTCCCAAAACCCGGAAAGTACAAGTCATAAGATCTACGAAATATTTCTGTTAAATTTAAGTACAACTGTCTAGGAATAAGTAAGTACAATTGAATAGAAATAAACCAGGAAGGTGACTCTGAAGCCTGCGAACGCAGCAACAGGTTACCTTGAGTATCCTCAGCAACGATTTGCGCAACTACCAACAACCAAAACCTGAAGCTGCACATAAAAATGTGTAGAAGTGTAGTATGAGCACACCACAGCGGTGCCCAGTAAGTATCAAGACTAACCTCAGTGAAGTAGTGACGAGGACTAGTCCAGACACCCACTGGTCTAATGAGTAAAAGACATAAGCAGTAATGACCGAAAAAAAATATTTATCTAAAAATCTTCGAATATAATTAGCAGCAGGAAAATATAAAGCGGAAGGAAGTGCAATAATTAAAGCAACGAAATAGCATGACAGAAATACGCAAAAAGGAAGGACAACACGCAAGCCAAATTCGGAAATCACAATACCATAAAACACTCAAACTCAGCACCACATCAATTTACTCAAATCAAGCAGTAGCAAGTAGGCTCAATAAAAACCAGTCAAATCCTCGAGTAAAAACCTTTAAAACGTGAGTTTATATCGAAACTTTTGAAAATACAACCTTTTCAAGATATAGGAAAAATCTTCTTTGAAGCATACTTTTTCTGAATGTATATGTATATATTTTTATAAAAGAATTCGTTAGAACATAGTTCCCTTAAAAATACGTTGTATTAAAATATACCCTTCCAATACTGCTCATTCAAATATCATTTGTTCAAATATACTTTCCTAAATACTGCTCCTTCAAATATCATTTATTCAAATATACTTGCCCAAAATACTGCTCCTTCAAATATCATTTATTCAAATATACTTTCCCAAATAGTGTTCTTTCAAATATCGTTTGTTCAATATACTTTCAAAATAGGAGTCCTTCGGAACTACTTTTCTCGGAGCTAATTGCCTTTCAGCTATACATTTCAATATGAGTATATGTGTATAAATGTATACTTTTCAATCCAAATCTCCTCAATGATAAATCACCGGAACTCAGTCTGTAACTCAAAGATAATCATGTAATGCAATGCAGGGGAAAGTCTCAGGTCTCGGTCCGCAGTCCCAATGTAAATATGCAATGCAATGCAGGGAAAATTTTCAGGTCTCGGCCTGCAGTCCTAATGTTAATATGCAATGCAATGCAAGGGAAAGTCTCATGTCATAGCCCGCAGTCGCAATGTAAATATGCAACACAATGCAAGGGAAAGTCTCAGGTCATAGCCCGCAGTCCCAATGTAAATAAGCAATGCAATGCGAGGGAAAATCTCAAGTCTCGGCCCGCAGTCCCAATGTAAATATGCAATGCAATGCAAGGGAAAGTCTCAAGTCATAGCCCGCAGTCCCAATGTAAATATGCAATGCAGTGCACAGAGAGAAAACAACCAGAACACAGCAAACAGAAAGGCGAAATGCAAGGTGCGACGATAAGTTCAACACGAGAACTTAAATCAAAATAATGGCAAAACTCAATCATAAGCAGAAATCACTTAAGGGGAAACCAAGTATCAATGAAAGAATGTAACGAGGAGAAAAGCTAACAAATATAGCAACGATTCACAATTCTCAAATCAATAAATAGAGAACCAATCATCCTGGTAAGGGAGGCAGTTATATGTACGACTTACGGGCATGCTTGACACCATCATGTACGACTTACGGGCATGCTTGACACCAAACTATAGATATTCCAATTCCCATTAAACAGTTATACGACTAGATGATACTAACTCTAATCAATTAGGCAGTTTGTGAAGAAATTTTAGCATAGTGGTAGAAGAGGGAAAATATTCAGCTAAGTCAAATTAAGATCAAATAATCAACAAAGAGGAATCAAAGTAAAGAAAATCTAATTCAAATAGAGGAATATGAAGCTAGTAATCAGAAACTCAACCATAACAATTGCCACTTCATACACTGGAGATAAAAGGGACCTAAGAATTCTAAAAAGCCAACCTAATTGCAAACAAATCTGAGTACTCACTCGTCACCTTGCATACACGGGCTACAATCAATATAGACGACAACCGATACTTGAAAATGGACTTCTCGGGCGGGAAGACCTCCGGACGGCTCAAATTAAATAAAACAACTTCAAAATTCACATAAAACATCTAAAGGACTATTCAAAATGATAAATTTCCAATCTTTACTAATTTATAAAAATCGACCCAAAAGTCGATCCCTGGGCCCGCACCTCGTAACCCGACAAATTTTACCCATTTTGATTACCCATTCTGATACGAGTTCACCCATACTATATTTATCAAATTCCGATGTCATTTGGTTGTTCAAATCATGAATTTTCAATTTAGAAATTTCCTTCCAAAAACCCAAGTTTCTTCAACCCAAAACACGAATTAAATGATAAAAATAAGAACTAATTTATGAAATATAATCAATTCTAGGTAAAGAGCACTTACCCATTCGAATTGTGTGAAAAACCTTCAAAGAATCGCCCAACACCGAGCTCTAGAACTCAAAATGTGTTAAAAATAGCTTATCCCTCGTTTTTGGAATTTTATAATTTGCCCAGGTTTTTAATGAACCGCGATCCCGGAAATACGTATGTGATCGCGTAGAGAAAAATATTATAGGACTAAAATGATTCTATGCGATCGCGAGTTGGCGTATGCGATCGCAAAGTATGAAGGAAATAGACAGATGCGAACACGAGGGCTTCTATGCGATCGCGAAGAAGAAGAAAGTGTACTTCTGCGATCGCGAAAAAGAAGAAAGTGTACTTCTACGATCGCGATGAAAGAAAACTTGGCGGCCAAAATTAGTTCTATGCGATCGCGGCTCCAACTATGTGATTGCATAGAAGGAAACCAGAAACCAGAATCAACAGTTCAAAACTAAGGAAAAAGGAGCCGACACCCATCCGAAACACACCCGAGCCCTCGAGGCTCAAAACCAAATACACACACAACCTCAAAAACATCCTACGGACTTATTCGAGTAATCAAAACACCAAAATAACATCATAAGCATCGAATTAAACCTCGAAATCAATGAAATTTCTCAAAACTTCTTTAAACATCCCTTTTTTGCATTTAAGATCCGAATCACGTCAAACTAAGTCCGTTTCTTACCAAATTTCATAGATAGCACATATAAGACATATCGAACCTGTACCGGGCTCCGTGACCATGATATGGTCCAGATATCACAGGTTTCACCCCAAATTTCATTTTCAAAAACCTTTATAATTTTTTCGAAAATAATTTTCTTTAAAAATTCATTTCTCGGACTTGGGACCTCGGAATTCGATTCCGAGCATACGCCCAAGTCCCATATTTTCCTACGGACCCTCTGGGACCGTCAAATCACGGGTCTGAGTCCGTTTACTAAAAACGTTGACTGAAGTCAACTTTATTCAAATTTCCAATACAAAATTATCATTTTTATCAAAATTTTCACATAAAGGCTTCCCGGCTACACGCCCAGACTATGCATGCAAATCGAGGTGAGATAGAAGGAGGTTTTCATGATCTCGGAATACAGTATTAGCTAGAAATATATGGGATGACCTTTTGGGTCATCATAGCAATCCTTTTAACTGGCAATTAAAATCTTTTTTTTTCTAAAAGATATTTCCAAACGTATGAATGTTATAGTGATTAGATAGATCAATGAAGTTTCTTAGTCCCTTAGAATAATCATGTTCATCTAGCCATGTATGGGTAAAAATATCAGAAAATTGAGGGTGTTGAAGTCACATTGTTTCGAATTTGAATTTAGTTGGTGGTTTGGAAAAAGGTTTGGTTAAATTTAGGATTAGTGGGAATTGATCAAAGTGTGTGCGTGGAAAATGTTTAACAGATGAATTTTGGAATAATTCTAGCCATTTATTTCCATAGAACTTGTCTAGTCTTTCCATAATAATTGATTTAGGGTGATTTTTTTTCTGATCAAATTTGGGCTTATTAGTCCATGTGAATCTAGGTCCTGAAAAACCTAGGTCTATCATTTTAATGTTAATAAGGTAATTGTTTATATTAATAGGGGCTCCACTAAATTTCTCTTTAGAGGTTGAGACCTCATTAAAATCACCGCATAGTAGCCATGCACAATTATAATGGTCATGCATAGTTTGTAGGTTATTCCATAGCAATTATCAATTTGTATAATGGTCATGCATAGTTTGGACAGAAGCATGTATCTCCTGGCTTGTGACTGCTACTGGGTTGACTACCAATTCGCGAGCACGCCATAATAGTACTATTCCACCTGATTGACCTTGTGTTGCTACTTGGATTAAGTCAGTGTAATTGAACTCTGTAAGAAGATCAATGTGATATGCCATTTTTGTTTCTGTAAGGCATATGATGGATGGGTTATTCCATATTAGCAAAAAACTAAGGTTCCGGCGGAATTCTTAATTATGAGCTCCCCGACAGTTCTTAAGCATTATCTTCATTAGTCCTTCATGGTGTGGAATGCTCCCTTTCGGAGCCAGTGAGAGTTCCAAATACATTAGCAAATGTGGGTTATTATATAGAGCTGCAGGTAATAGATTGTCTTGCAAGGTTGGGATCATGAGTATCATGTATCTCTCCTACAATGAGAAGGGGTCTAGGCGTATGTTCAGTGAGGTTTTCTGGAGATTTGGAGGGATGAAAGTGAGGTATATTTTTTCTACGTTTCCTGACATGGAGATCGTCAGGAAGTCATTCAGTATCATTGATTCCATGAAGGTCTCCGACATGTCGTTGTCTTCTTCTGCTGGTTGGTGATTTTTCTAGTGTGGAGAGGGTGGTGGTGAGTTGGTATTGTGAACGTCGATCACTTGTTATTGCATTGGCCCTTCCAGTGGAGGATGTGGTAACTTCACTGGTTGATGAGGAGGTAACCATGACCAAAAGTTGTTCTCTGGGGTGTATTCCAGTAGAGAGGATGTTGAGGTGCCTGTGCTTGCCATTGTTGGTAATGAGTGATGATTTCCTGTAACTGCGAAATGGTGATGTCTTGTTGATGAAATAGGTTCAAGACTTGGTCTATTTTGATTTCCAATAGAAGCGTGACATGGTTTTGTAGTAGTTGGAGGTCTATTTGTGGTTGTTGGTGCATGGTAGGTAATTGTTGTGGTAGGGCAGTCGGAGGTTGGTGCATGAGTGGAAGGATTGGTTGCATTGATATCCACTGGTGTGAATGGGTGAGTTGGTTATGGATAGTTACATGTGGAGGAGGAAGGTGATGGTAGTGGTTGATGTGGACATTGTTGATTTATCTTCTGTGCCTGTGATGATGGTGATGATTCCTGTGGTTGTGTGGTCGATACATTGTGAGTGTTCGTTGAGGAGTTTGTAACTTGAGTTGAAGCTTGAGTTGTGTTAATGGAAGATTTTGTTGGGGCGGTATTTGAAGAGTCCCTTTGGGTGAAAATGAATGTTGTTTCAGCGATTGGCTGATGGTAAATGCCATTGTTATTGGTTGTGGGATTTGGATTTTTCACAGGAAGTGGCGTGTCGTGACGTGTGATATTGGATGTGTAAGGTTAATGGAAGTAGGATCTATTGAAGTATCTTTTAAGTGTGATGATGGTGAGGCATAAAAGTGTAGGGGGTGTTGAGATATGGTTTGGGAGGTTAGTGGTATAGGTGTTATAGTAGGGTTATGGCTTATTTATGTTGGTTTTGTTGTATGTAGTGTCTTTTGCATTTAGTTGTGTGTGATCTTGCATATCAGTGTTGGTAGTCGGAATATGTGCGGTAGTGTCATGATGGTTGGCTAGTTTAGATAGTTTCTTATTGGTATTGTATTTTGGAGGTAAGCGTTTGGACAATGTTTTACGAATTTGGGAGTGTAGGGGAGGTGAACAATTATGATGATTATTTTCTTCTAGGTTAACAGGGGGTGTGGGCATTGGAAATTGGAGAAGTGATGATGGTGGTTTAGAAGGAATTGGGGTAGGGTTAATTGAGTGGTTTTTAGGTGGTACAGAGGTGCATGCAAGGTTTTGGTTTTTATAAGGGGTGGGTCCGATGTAGGATTTTGCTTGAGGAGTTCAAATTGGTTATGAAGGGGTATCTTATTGGTTAGCTTTGTGGTGTCGTGGGAGGCAGGTGGGGCCTTAGGTTCCTCAGTAGTGGTATTGGGTTGATATGGGTGATTTTTGTTTATGAAGGTGGTTTGGGGTGGAAGATCTGCCTTAGTTCTAGTAATTGTTTTATTTTTTGCATGGGTAACCGTTTTCTATTGGCTATGCTGGTCATCCTCACTAGGGGGTGTGATTGGGTTATCCTGTGTTTGTTTCGAAGTGGAAGGGGTTGAAAAAATTGGGCAATAGTGAAGGTTGTGTCCTAAGCATCCACATTTTGTACATATTATTGTTGAGTTTTCATAAAAGAGTAACTGAGCGTGTGTGCCAAGGAGGATTTCCGATGGAAGAGGTTTACCTTATGGGGATAAAATACAGAGTCTGACATAACGGCCTCTGAATGTATGTGCTGTGCAGGTATATATTTTTATGAGTGTGCCCATAATATTCGCTAATTTTTTTGAGGATTTGCATACATAATGTTCAGTGGGTAATTCCTGTAGACGGATCCACACAGTAGTGTAATTCGTGTATGTTAGGGCTGGATTGAATTTGAGTTCCCATTGACGGATAGTGAGGTATTGAGATCCTATGAACCAAGGTCCATTTTGGAGTATTTTATTAAAATTCTCAATGGGTTGGAATTTGATAAGATAATACTCGTATCCTAAATCTATTAAATGAAGAGTTTCATTGAGTTGCCAGAGTGAGCTTAATTTAATTTTGAGATTTGTATATGATATTTTTTTCCTAGGAGCTTGATGATAATGGCTTGGTCCCAAGGACGGTAAAGTCTAAGTCTGTCATTTGAGGAGATAGGGATTAAAAAAGGATGTTAAGTTGGATTTGAGTTTTCATTATCTAGAATTAGTTTTTCCAGGAATTCTGTTTTTAGGTTGGGGTCTATTGGAGGAGGAGGAGGTGGGGAAAGGGTGTCACGAAAACTAACCTGGCTTGGGGGGAGAGTTGCATGATTGAGTCTTAGTTTTCTTAACTTTGTCTATAGCTTCCTTAGGTTTGTCTACATTTACCAAATTTTTATTTGGACGGGTGACACATGAGATAATTGTGGTAGTCAAATCCAGTAAATTTTTAGGTATATTCCAATTCGTAGCTAAGATTTTTATTGTCCAAATTAATTTTATTTTATACTAAAAGATGATCAATAATACTTACGGGCTGCGATCTAATTGAAATTGTGCCCAGCTTCCTACATGAGGCAACTTACTTGTGTTTCAGATATTGTGGCAGTGGAGTTGACAGTACGAGCTTGCCGTCTCTTCCGTTCTCTATCATGCTTGATGAGCCCTATTTCTTTTATCCGGGGATTTCATGTGTTAGAAATTTTATTTTATTAATTTATGTCCATATAGAGGTTCCAGTAAAACTGCAGGGAGGTCTAATCATGTAGATGATTTATATTCTCTAAATAGACAGGCTTAAGTGGTTCGCTCGAAGATACTAGGTGCGATTGCGCTGGTCTTTTTGGGGCATGAGAGTTAGAAATATAGTCGGTTTCCTAATTAAAAGAAAGAAAGAAAATACAATAAACATAAAAAGATAGTGCACTCACTTTCTTGCATTATTTTATTACCATAGAATGGGTAGACTTAATTAAAGACTCATGCCTGCTCACAAGCCACCAGGTCCACCATAAAACATTGTGTTATCCAAATAATCCCCGCTAAATATTACATTGTACAAATTAGGGGCGTCTATATTATATAGCAAGTCGCCTGTTTCAATGTTGTCACCCTTATCACTTAAAAGTTTAATATTTCTGCAATATCCGTCATAATGAATGTCTTTAATAGGTAAAAAGCTGGAACCCATTGGTGGTTCGGGTATTCCTGGTGGACTATATACCACTCCGCCCCATTCAACGCTTGTTGCAAAATAGTCAAAGTCATTAAAAACCTCTCGAGGCCAGAAACCAACTGGTGTATTAGTCTTTGTATCCAATAACCACCAGTTTCCTTCTTTTTGGTCCTATTTTCAATAGTTAAAAAATGGTTAACAAATTGCTTTTATGCTTCAATTAATTCTTCTATACTTACTTAAAAGGTAGAATAAATAAAGAAAAAAGTTACCCAATTTATCGAAAGTCCTATCTCATATACTTTCCCTCCACGTTGTGAAATAAGATCAAATGCTCCATCTATAGCTACTTCTGGATTTACAAGTACGAAGGCAGGACATAACAAGTTGAAACAAGCATTTTCACCATCCTGATAGTATGAAAAGAAAAGTTTGAGGGAGAAAAACAAAATTATGAATTATTCAAAAAACTATCTAATCATATTAGTTAGGGACTTGCCTGGAAATGTATGAAAAACCTAGTCGCGTTGTCACCATACAAGGTAGGATCAACCTAAAAAGCAAATAGGAAATAATGTTAAATGTAGGTGAAATGATAGCTACTTCTTTATTTTTATGTAGATAGGGAAAAGAAGTAATTCACAATGAAAAGGTCAATTGACTTACTCTCCAACCGACTTGTATCATATTTGCCCCTTTAATTAATTTCAATCGACATGCACTGCTTTGTTGACCTTCGACATGAGGATTATAGACACTAGTTGTCATCGCGGCTCCTCCAAATTTGTCACTTGGATTACCTCGAGTATTAGCGATTGCAAGCTGGAGAGAGTATATAATAAATGTAGGATCACTTAAATTTGAAATTTCTTCATGAAGAGCTAGGATTGATTTCAACATATTTCTAATTTAGTGATTTCCTATATATTTAGCAATGTTTACATAATTTTATCAAGGCTTATTCGAGCATGATGACATACCGTCATGCTATAAACAAGATGTTCATGGATATCAACGGCATGACCAGAAATTCAAACAAGGGGATCCAAAAAATGCTAATGTGTCACACCTAAGATTTGAGCTCCTAGTCAAAAGAAATTTTTGAACCTCTTTTGCCACCTTAATTACTAGAATCTTTCCTTATGTCAGAGAGATTCTACGGTTCATATATAACCAAAAATAATCGTTTTCCCCCTATTGAGCATGCAGTAGAAAAAACCATATAACCATGTCATTATGTTGTGTGTGAGATTGAATAAAACCAAGCAGGACTTGTTGGACCATGACGTTGGCTATCAGTTTAGTAATGAAAAAGAAGATTAACTAATGAAAAAGGATAAAATAAAATAAGTTTAAATAAGTATGACAAATCATGATATGTACCTTGTACCCTTGCAAAGGTTTATATCTTCTCCTTTTTGAATCAATGGAATTTTCCTTCTGTGCAAAAGTAATAAATGTAAGATGTGTTATACTAAAAAGCTAAACTTAGTTTGTGATAGGAAATGATTCTTCAGGATTTTGTTTATAAGTTACAAACTAGCAATATAATGATATATTAGTGAATTATGAATTGTATTAGAACCAACTTTGTTAACTTAGAACAACATTATCTTACATGAGTAAGTGAACTGTTGACCATGACATCTTCTGGTGGGGGCAAAAGTTTATGTCTAATAAGATCTTCTGTTGTGGTTCTTCTAACAGGAACAGTTCCAACAGGACAACCTCCATCTGGTAATCCTGTTCTTGGAAACCTTTGACTTGTTGAAATAGTTGAATCGCTCTCTTTCATATACGAAGAGGGTTTCATCTGTCTCATCCAAAATTTCTTTATATAATTCACCATTTATTTGCAGAATTGAAAATCACATTTGATTGCAAGAGGATATATTCGATGCAAACCTGAGGATAGTAATTGTGATTTTTTAATAATGGATGATCAAATGCAGGTTGCTTGTAGAAGTCCACACAATCATATATATCGCCATATTTAGTCTATTGATAAAAAAATTAAAATATTAATGATACAAAAGAGAATTTGCAATGTAATGCATACAAAGAGGACATATATTTGTTATGGTTTTACCGTTTTAGCTTTTTAATTAGACGCGCACCTTAATCGTTTTAATTGCAGGCTTATTTAGAAGTTTTACTCGCTTCTCCAACTCTAAGTCTTCTTGATTGGGTAACGTTGTTCCTCGAACCTCAGCATAGCTCAAGCATAGAAAGAGCATCAACAAAAATTGTTCTATAATTCGTCGATTCATTATCACTTTCTGTATCATAGAAAAAATTTCATTCAGAATATAAACATTGTCATAGGAGATGCGTATATAGGAAGAAAATATAATTACATTCATATAAAATAACTTGCAATATATTCTTCACGCTTCACTAATAGGCAAATTTCTAGCTATTGAATTTTCATCTAGAGCTGTATCTTGCAGTCGTCTTATTCTCTGGAAAACTTCTTAAAGAAAAATCCCTTGCTTGTCTCTAACGATATGATCTTCTATAGGTGATCAAAAGCATTTTCAAGGCCAATTTTCGCCAAATAGTTAATCATATATGGCAATAAATTTGGACTGGATCAATTTTTGCTACCACTCCTAGCCCTCTTCTAAGCTTTTCAGTGAAGTATATGCTCGACTAGTCTAGATTCGCACAGTGTAAGGCCATTGAAGGCTAGCGCACCCTATTCTCAAGGATTGGACCTGACATTTTCTGGTTAAGATGGAGGGATCTCAATCATCCCATTACACTCCCTCGGTGATGTTTGGAACATATCATTCTAAAATAAAGCATAGAAGGAAAAACAAACGTAGATATATATAGGTAGTGGAGAGTGCAAAGGAAAAAATAGGGAAATGAGTGTCTTGTATGAAGACCAAACATTATATTCATAAAATTCCAGATATATCAGACTAAAGTAAATGAAAAAAGAAGGACCAACACTTACTTGATTCACAAAGATTAAGTTAAAGATGAATTTCATTAGAAACTCTTGCCCAGGCTACTACTTTGACGATTTTTATGCTTGGAATTTGCAGTGTTTTCAAATTTATAAGTCAAATGAAATTATAGTAATCCATAGGATATTTAAAGATTGCCAAATACTTCTATGTTTTTAGACTCTTACCTTTTGTGGAGGGGAGTGTGAACAAATCCAATGACATTTCCATAACGAGATTATTTTAATCAAAGCGAAAAAATTGTTCCAGTTTTGTAGATTTTTTTCCTTAATTTAATGGATAGTGATTGACCTCTAGAAAAGAATATTAACCTTGAATTGATGTCTTATTCTTCTTCTTCTTATTATTATTTTTTTGAATTAGTGGAGTTTTCCCTCTGTGCAATAGTAAGGTAATATTATAAGAGATGTTATATTGGGAAGCTAGATTTAGTTTGTGATCGAATGAATCTTTCATTATTAACTCTGTCCATACTATTGAAATTCAAAAAGAGGAAAAAGAAAATAGCAAAATATTTTGAAAAAGGGTCGTTAAGTATTAGGAAAAAATAAATCCATCACTAGAAATTTTTAAGTCGAAGTGCTGGAATTTCAGAAAAAAACAAGGTGTAAAAGCAGGTCGCCATTTAGTCCAGCGACCAATTGGAATTACAAAAAAGAAAATATTTCAAAGATATTCTTCTCTATATGCTTCTTCCTTTATCTTTCCTTTCCATTCTTGGCCTTGCAGAATTGTCTGTCTAACAAATTCTAACGCATTCAAATATTTTTATTAACGTTTTCAAGTCACTTCACTACGTCAAATACAATTTCTCTGGTTTTTATGATTGCGTAAATTTTTTTCATGAATTTATTAATTAAAACTTTATCTTAGAGATCATTCTCTAGGTTTGACTCATCTTTGGAGTGGGGTTGTCCAAAAAAAGAAAATTCAGTTTATGAAAAAGAGGTGAAGGAATGAGGTTAGGTAAATAAAATTAAAATATACACATGATAGTCCTATTAACGTGGATTACATGGAATTATTATGTTCTTTGTTCTATATCGTCATTATGTAAAATATTTATATAAAGACGACATATTATTTATAACTATCGCCTTAGTTTACTTGTTGTTTACCCTAAAATTTATAACAATTAAATTTATATTGTGGTTTTAAGAATATGTAATTTCACTCAATACCAATTGATAAATAATTAAATGACAGAATTAAACTAGGAATAAATCAAACCGGTGTGCGAACAGAACTTCAGCCTCGAATTAAGGTACCCTCGAGGTGATAACAATATGAGAACGATTAATATAAAATAGCCTGATGAACAGTAACAAACAAGAAAGAAAGAATTGTATAGCTTTTCTCAGTGAATGATTATGCTTACAAATGATTTAAACTCCTCTTTATATAGTAGATGAATCCTAATTATGGTATATCTCTAATCACAGAAGAAAATCGTATAAACAACTAATTAACCGCTTCTGATTGATCCGTTCCGAGATTCACGCCATGATCTTCGTCCAATCACGGATATCTCGCTCTTTCCGTTACTAAGTTATTCCCCTGGCTCCGATTGATACTGACCTCGATCTCGAAAGAGACTTCGATCTCGAACTCAATGCCTTAACTCTTCGATACAACCTCCTAGTCTCGATCAAATAATGAAATCGGGTAGCCCCGATTTCTACCGTATATAGATAGCCCCCTAATTTCTTGGATTATAATGAGAAGAAATGAACTGAGCCTTCGATTTTCTTTAACCTCGATAGACAATGATGTCATCCCTGTGACGTAAGCGACAGAAGTGACCGAAACGTCTTGTTAGTTCAGTTCCCCAAAACATTAATGAACGTTAGTTGGTGGTCGGCCACTAGTTTCGTTGAACCGCCATCGTAAATCCATAAATAGGACTTCTTTTCGTGGAATCAAACTTTACCTTCATCTTCATCTGCTCTTTTAAGATTTTCTCTCAAGCTCTTCTCTTTCATTACTCCTTAGGTCATCTCCACCAAACCTTACTATCTTCCTCTTTCTTCAACCCATTTAATGGCGAAAACCTCCAAAATGGTTCCACATAAGGAAAAAGCTCCCTCTTCTTCTTCATGGACGGCCGATGATAAAACGCCGGTGGATCCGCTCCCAGAGGAGTGTGTTCCCGACCCGTGTCTTCTTAAATTAGAATTTAAAACCGAGAATCCCCCATCGGCCCCTGGTCAATGTGAACACGTATCGAGACATGTGCTCGATAACCATGGGATATCTTGAGAATATAAAATAGGATTGCAACTGGGGGGACAAAGTGGTAGAGATCCCATCCCCTGAGGAAAGCATCACTACCCACGTGAAAGGGTTTCTAAGTGTTTTAACTTATCCTTTCACGTTGGGCCCCCTCGATCCAGCCATCATGGACTTCTGCCGTCAATATCAGGTGACTTTGGGCAAGATACACCATTCTTTTTGGCGTATAGTGCTCATTCTTCGGTTCTTCACCAACAAAGCTGAGGGGCTGCCATTCACCCTCGACCACCTTATCCGATTATACAACCCTCGTATCTTTCGAGAGTTAAATCTGCAGCGTCGAGAGACCAAGGCGTTATTCTCAAGCATCGACGAGTGGATGGGTCGGTTCATTCGAGTGAGGACCTGTGATCTCATCCCGAAATAAAAAATGCCATTCCCTGAGAAATGGAACTCGAAGCGTAAGTAGCACTCTACTTGTTGGTTTTCATGTTATGTTTTATTTTCTGCTTCACTTAATAGCTTCTTTCATCATGCAGCGGTTGCTTGGATACCTCGAGCAATCCCTGACCTCGAGAGCTGGGTCTAGAAGATGGCGTCGACTTCTTCTTATGCTGAGCGTTGTTGGCATGACTTGGCAAAAGGCCGATGGGAAGCAAAGAACAATGGTAAGTTTCCCTTTTCTTATACCTGAGGCGTTAACTATACTTCTTTTCACTCACTTAATTTTTTCTTGTGCAGGCCTGAACAAGGATGCGGTCCTGAGGCCTCCGAGTAAAGAGGAAGAGGCAATGGCCCCGACTCTGAAGCCAGGGAAGGACAATAAGAGGAAAGGGACCTCGATCCTCGAGGAGAAAAACCCAGAAAGAGAGCTGCTCGAAAACCCAAGGGGGACGTTATCCCTTTGACTTTGGATCAGTCCAAAGGCTAAGGGAAGAAGAAGAAGATGAAGTTGAAGGCGATGACTCGGCGCTGGTGACCCTAGTGAGGAAGACTATCGTGACAACCAAGGCTGCTAAATTGGTGGCGGTTGACGAGGCCTGCCTCGTGATGAAGAAGTTCTGAAGAAAGATTCGGGCAAAGTCCCCGAATCATCTGAGGTCGAGGTTGTCCCTCGTCAAACAACAAGCATACCAGAGGGGGCTGAACCCGAGACCCTTAGAGCTGAACAGAGCGCCCCGAGTCACTCGCTTGGGGCAGTGACAGCAGGTCATTCACCATCTCTGCTTGCCTTTTCCAAAGAGGCCATAAGGGATGCACGAGCCATAAGGACTCTCGAAATAGGCGGAGTCCCTAGTGAGGAGGATCCTTTTCGGGATTGCTTTACCAGGGTCGAGGATGCCTTCGATTTCAACAATGCATCTAACCTATTCGAAGAGGACCAACGTCTTCTGAACCGATTAAGTATCAATTTTGTTGATGTAGCTTTCTTTCATTTTTCCTTTTTTCTGTCTAACGTCTTTCTCCTCTCATACATGCTTTCTCTAAGTCCCGGGCCGAATTAAGCCAATGCAAGGCCGATCTCCAAAGGCTTTCAGAGGAGAGGAATGTTCTCAAGCTTCTCTGTGGGAAGAAGGACGAGGAGATTAAGGACCTTCGAGCTGAGTTGGCTAGAGCTCGTAAGGAGGAAGTCGAGCTGAACGAGAAAATCGAGAAGATCGAGCTATTCTGGGAGGATGTCGATCGAGTGAAGGCGGACTACTATAAGTGGAAAGAGGGCATGGACCGCCTTGCTGCTGAAAAGGAAATTGCTTTGGCCCAGTTGTCGTCGGTCAAAGTATAGATTCGAAGTGCGAAGGAAAAGTGCTCGGTTCAAGATAAGAGGGTGAAGAGCTCGAAGCTAAACTTGCAAAGGCCCAAGCTGAGGCTGAAAAAGAAAAGGCCAAAGCTGATAAGTTGGTGGCCATATACCTGGCTGATGCCGAAGCTGCCTAAGCACAACTGAGGGAGGTCGTCGATCGAGCACAATGGGCTGCCGAGCTTAACAAGTGCCAATCTCGGATAGAGACTCTCGAGGAGATATATGCTCGAGGTTTTGACCTTTCCAAAGAGATAACAAATAAAAAGGAGCATGAAGCCGATGCCAGGAACCTGGCCTCTTCTGACTATGATAATGATGGCAGTAAGAGCGGTTCCGATAATGATGAAGGGCCCAAAGAAGAAGTTTCCCCCGAGGAGGGAGTCACCCCAAACATAGCTAGGGCACTTGCCTTTTTTCTTTTCTTTCCTTTGTGTAGGACCTGATCGGTCCCTTATAAATACCTTTGTTCACATATATATATAAGAATGTTTCTTTTTTGAATTTTGTCTCAATTTTTGACTTGTGATAATTTCAATTCTCTTTGTGCCTTGTAAAATTTTGGTATACTTCATGCCTTGTGAATAATATTTTTAAGACTTCAGATTTTAGATAACTTGGCCGAAGCCAAGCTAATACTGCCTTTATAGTCGAGTGAGCTTTTGCTCGAACTCGAAGTAGTAAAACCCTTAGGTTTGGGTTGAGTGAGAATGGGCTCTCGAAGTCAAAAATGTAATGGCCCTTAAGCTCATGAATCAGGCCGATATGACCTTAGAAGAATGGATTTCCCCCATTTTCGGCTTAAAATTTTTACATATACGAATTTCGTTATGCCTTAGAATAACGTTTTTACCCGTTGGGTTTTTGAGGGTTTAATATTTATCGAAACCCTTTGCTTTTTATGCCTTAGCAAAAATTTGTATTTAAACGATACCTCTTAAGTTTTTTCGAGGGCCGATTTTATCGAAGCCCTTTAATTATTTTGCCGAATATAGCCTTTTAAACTGGTTTACAAAACAATTTTGAAGGCCTATTTTTATTGCGGAATTCGGACGTCTCCGAGCCGCATTAATTCGGCCATAGCCTTGTGATTTTCCTCTTGGGCTTACTTTCCCGATAATACTTTGAACTTGTTCAAAGTGTTAGTCCCCGATTAGGGTGGCCTTGGCCTATAAAATTGAAGGTTGTCTCTTTGAGGTATTATGGTCTCGAAATTTGATAGTTCGAACATGTCAGTTTTGTGACCGCAGTCCCCGAGTATGGGGTTGATCGTTCGAAGTGTAGTTGCACTCGGCTCTTGAGCCAGGTTTCACAAGATATCATAAGTATAGAACTTGTAAAGTAGAAATTTCATTAAAGTATGATATATATGGTAAGGAAAAATACTTCTTTCAATAGTTCATACATGCGTATATTTTTTTCCACTAGGGTTCGAGTAATCTATACGGACACGGTTCATTCGACCGTTTGGTCCTTTACAAAAACTTTCCTATCGAGACCCTGTCGACATGAAGTATTTTCTTCGAAAACATAATATCCGAGGGTGATGCCCTCCAGTATTCGAGGTTGATAGTAAAGAAGCCTCGGATACTCTAAGTTAGCATGAAAAATGGTTGCCTCATTAAAAACCTTGCCGAAAAAAGCCATTTGGGATAATAACCGGTCGAAGGGATAAACAGTGCAACGCATGCTTTAAGATCTGATATCTTCCTGCTTGAAGAGAACTCTGATGCCTTCACTCGAACACCTGACAATAAGTTAGTGTAAAATGTAAATGAAAAAGGAGAAGGTCATACCTTAACAATAATATCGTTTGAGGAGTGAGATGTTCCAATTATTTGGTAGTTTCTCGCCGTTTGTCATGACAAGCTTGTAGGATCCCTTTCTGACGATATCGAGGACTTGATATGGACCTTCCCAATTTGGGGCGAGTTTTACTTCGTTAGGGTCTCGAGTATTGAGGGTGACTTTTCTCAGAACTAAGTTTTCTGAAGTGACGAAGGTTGGTCATTCAATTATAATATCTTTCGATGCGTTGTTTTTGTACGGCCATTCGAACGAGGGCGGCTTCCCGTTTTTCATCTAGTATATCGAGGCTCATACTCATTACCTCGGGATTCGACTCTTTCGTTACGTATCAAAATCAGGCGCTGGGTTCCCCGACTTTGACCGAGATCAAAGCTTTGCCGCCGTATACTAAGGAGAATGATGTTGCCCTTGTACTGGATTTTGACGTCGTTCGATATGCCCAAAGGACTTCGGGTAGAATTTCTCTCCATTTTCCCTTGGCGTCGTTCAATCTTTTCTTTAGATTCTGAATGTTGGTCTTGTTTGTCGGTTCGTCCTGTCCGTTCCCACTAGAATGATACGGTGTCGATAGGATTCTTTTTATTTTGTGATCTTCAAGAAACTTTGTTATTTTTCCGCCGACGAATTGTTTTCCATTGTCGCATACGATTTCAGCAAGTATCCCAAATCTGCATATGACGTGATCCTATATGAAGTCTATAACTTCCTTTTCTCTGACTTTTTCGAAGGCATGTGCTTAAACCTACTTAGAGAAATAGTCAGTCATAAACAAAATGAATATAGCTTTACCTGGGGCCGATGGCAGAGGGCCGACGATATCCCTTCCTCATTTCATGAATGGCCATGGGGATAAGACTGAATGAAATTCCTCTCCGGGTTAGTGGATCATCGGTGCATATCTTTGCCACTTATCGCATTTTCGAACGAATTCTTTAGTATCTTTTTCCATATTGGCCCTATAGTATCTTGCTCTGATGACTTTGTGAACTAGTGATTTGGCACCGGAGTGGTTCTTGCAAGTACCCTCGTGAACTTCTCACATGACATAATCGGTGTCCCCTGGTCCCAAGAATACTGCCAATGGTCCATCGAACATCCTCCTATATAATGTTCCATCTTCAGCCAATGTAAATTGAGCAACTTTTGTTCGTAGGGTCCTTGGTTCCTTAGGGTCCGATGGGAGCTTTCCTCTTTTTAAGTACTCAACATATTTATTCCTCTAATCCCAAGTTAATATCGTGGAGTTTATTTCGGCATGGCCTTGTTCAACCAAAGACTTCGAAAGTTGTACGACAATCCTCGAGCTGATTTCGTCGTCTTCGACTAATGATCCCAGATTCGTAAGGGCATCGACCTTGCTGTTTTTCTCTCGAGGTATATGTTGCAAAGTCGATTCTTTAAAATGATGTAATGTTACCTGTAATTTATCAAAATACCTTTTCATTCAATCCTCTTGAACCTCGAATGTTCTGTTGACTTTGTTTACCACCAGTAAGGAGTCGCATTTGACCTCGATGACTTCCGCTCCCAAGCTTTTAGCTAGTGTGAAACTTGCAATCATGGCCTCGTACTCGGCCTTATTGTTAGTCGACTTAGAGGCTTTGATGGATCACCTAATTGTATTTCCCATGGGTGGCTTCAAAATGATGCCTAGCCCGGACCCTTTCACATTTGAAGCGCCGTCTATAAAAAGGGTCGACACCCCCGATAATGTACCCGATCTTATCAAAAGTTTCTTTTAGACTTCGGGTACGAGGGTTGGCGTGAAGTCAGCCACAACGACCACTGAGTTCGATGGCCCATTTGGCCAATATGTCCAATAGCTCGGGCTTATGTAAAACATTACGAAGAGGGTAAATGGTTATCACACATATTGGGTGACATTGGAAATACAGTTTTAGTTTCCTAAAGGCGCTTATTAGAGAAAATGCCAATTTTTCTAAGTATGGGTACCGGGTTTCAGCCTCGCCTAAGGTTCGACTTACATAATAAACGAAAAATTGTGTACCTTGCTCTTCTCGAATTAAGACACCACTTACCGCGACTTCCGAGACCGCTAGGTACAAGTAGATCTTCTCATCTTCTTTTGGAGGATGAAGCAATGGTGGACTCGAGAGGTACCATTTTAATTCTTCTAACACCTGCTGGCACTCCGGGGTCCAGGCGAAACTGTTCTTCTTTTTGAGTAGCAAGAAGAACCTATGACTTCGATCTGACGATCTTGAGATAAATCGGCCTAAGGCGGCTATCCTCCCTGTTAGCTTTTGCACGGCTTTAACGTTGTCCACGACTGTGATGTCTTCGATAGTCTTGATTTTATCGGGATTGATCTCGATCCCTCGATTTGGAACCATAAAGCCGAGGAACTTGCCCGAACAGACCCCGAAGGCATACTTCTCGAGGTTAAGCTTCATGTTGTATTTTCTCAGTATTTTGAAGGTTTCCTGCAAATGTGTCAAATGGTCCTCTGCGCGCAAGGACTTAACCATCATATCATCAATATATACCTCTATCGATTTACCTATTTGTTGTTCGAACATTTTGTTTACTAGGCATTGGTAGGTAGCACCATCATTTTTTAACCCAAAAGGCATTGCATTATAGCAATATGTGCCATACTTAGTGATGAATGAAGTCTTTTCCTGATCCTCCGGGTTCATTTGAATTTGATTGTACCCGGATTAGGCGTCGAGAAAACTAAGGATCTCGTGGCCGGATGTGGCGTCGATCATGCGATCGATGTTAGGCAGAGGAAAAGAGTCTTTGGGGCATGCATTGTTTAAATCTTCATAATCTACATACATTCTAAGTTTGTTCCCCTTTTTAGGGACTACAACAACGTTCGCTAACCACCCGAGATATTTTACCTCCCGAATAGATCCTATTTTGAGAAGTTCAGTTACCTCGTCCTTGATGAATTCATGTTTTACCTCGGACTGGGGCCTTCTCTTTTGTTTTACTGGCCTGAACTTCGGGTCCAGACTCAATCGATGTGTTGTTATCTCTGGTGGGATCCCTGTCATATCTAAATGGGACCAAGCAAAACAATCTATGTTATCAATAAGAAATAATGAGTTTCTTCCTGAGTTCGGGGGTTAACCCCGTACCCAGGTATAGATTTCGTTCGAGTAGATACTTGTCACGACCCAAATTCTCAACCTTAGG
Source organism: Nicotiana knightiana (assembly GCA_005239525.1). Classification (NCBI taxonomy): domain Eukaryota; kingdom Viridiplantae; phylum Streptophyta; class Magnoliopsida; order Solanales; family Solanaceae; genus Nicotiana; species Nicotiana knightiana. The sequence continues at coordinate 1,337 of ML403874.1, read as the reverse complement.
AATCGTGGTGGCGCCTAATACTACACTTGCTAGGCAAGCCAATGTTAGAGTTCGATTAACCATTTTCCTTTGATTATCCATTTAAACATAATAAATTAAATTTAAAGTAAACTTAATCTAATGGTTTCCAAAGAATAACTCCAAATATTAAAAAAATAAACAAATAAATAACCCGAGCCACGAACTAATTATATAAATCAATCTACGACTACCCCAGGGTTTGGTGTCACAATTCACAAAGTACTAAAGAATACTACAGTTAATGGGCTGAAAGAAATAATATAATTATTTTAGGAAAATTATAAAACAGTCTCTGCGAACTAAGAGAAGACTCTCGGGATCTGCGAACGCCGGCAGATATACCTCGTGTCTCCGGATAATGGATGACTGCCACTAAAAATCTCTACTGCTGGCCGGTACCTGGATCTGCACAAAAGAGTGCAGAGTGTAGTATTAGTACAAACGACCCCATGTACTGAGTAAGTGTCGAGCCTAACCCCGACGAAGTAGTGACGAGGCTAAGGCGGGGCAATTATAACTTAACCTGCGACAATATATGTATATAATAAATTAATAAAATAATTCTACGCAAACAAGAAAATATAACTGCAACAATGAATAAATAAAATAACTCAGTCGCTTATTCCAAGCCTCGGCTGTCACCAAAATTTCACACAACTTTCAAAGTTTCCAAACATTAATTTAAAATAACCAAATGTGCAAGATATGGGAAAACAATAGGATAAAACAATAAACTCCCAAATCTTTGTAATAAAAATCAGTAAAGCATAATTATCCTCCCTTATCACTGTCATTATTTTCCCTGTCCACCCTTATCACAGTCATATATATTTATTTCCTCTGTCCACCCTTATCACAATCATATATATTTATTTCCCCTGTCCACCCTTATCACAGTCATATATATTTATTTCCTCTGTCCACCCTTATCACAATCATATATATTTATTTCCCCTGTCCACCCTTATCACAGTCATATATATTTATTTTCCCTGTCTACCCTTATCACATTCATATATATTTTTTTTTTCCTGTCCACCCTTATCACATCCATATATATTTTCTCTTCCCACCCTTATCACAGTCATATATATTTATTTCCCTGTCCACCCTTATCACAGTCATATACATATATATTTCCTTTTCCACCCTTATCACAGTCATATATATATATATATATTTTCCTGTTCATCCTTATCACACACACATATATATATTTCCCTGTCCACCCTTATCACAGTCATATATATTTATATATTTATCAAAAACTTTCACAATTCAGGCCAAGCCTTTCACAACACTTTTATCTTAACAAT
>MDKJ01360487.1:0-36665 GCA_005239525.1 Nicotiana knightiana | reverse complement strand
GCTGAGGAAAGATTTGAAGCAAAGGCATCCCGGAAGATGGTGCATGAAGTACCTATTCACAGGGCCGCCCTGCATAGTGGATGCTCAGAGATGTTCCATGAATTGAGGAGACGCCAGTTGAACGTCTTTTTTGAGGAACCGGAGGAGGCGAATATTTTGATGGTCCGGGAATTCTATGAGAATTTCCCGAAACATGCCAACTGGATAGTCAGAGTCAGAAGAACATGGGTAAATGCTTCTCTTGAAGCAATACGCCGAGCATATCGGCTACCGGTCTTCTCAGGAGTGGAGGATTACTACCAAACCTACCAGACACCACCTGTCACTTGGAACCTCATTGTTCGGTCAATCTGTTTGGGAGGGGAGCCCATATGGATAAAGAATGGCATCACTCTGAACTCACAATCTCTCACTTGGGAAGCTAAATACTGGCTCACCATCATCTGTAGCCGACTGCTTCCCTCCAACAACACTACTAATGTAAATGCACCTCGTGCATTGGCGGTTTTGTGTTTTGTCAACCGTTATGACTTCGATGGGGCCAGGCTAATCCACGATAAAATGTTCATCAGATCTCCTGAGATAGTCAAAGGGTTCTACTTCCCTTCATTGGTCACCAGGCTGTGCCGTGCCGCAAATGTCCCCGAGAATCGTTTCATAGATAGGAAGCTCGCAAAGAAGGCCCCTTTCAAGGCCAGAAAAATCACAGTGGGAAAGGAGCAGCCCGTACCTATTGTTGTGGACGATGAGGACGAGGTGGTGCCTGACGCCACCCCGCCAATGACACCTTATGATGAGGTAGGCCCATCTCGGCCTCGGCGAAGAACCTGGATGTCTACCTTAGAGCAAGATGTTGCTAGCTTACGTACCTCAGTGGATAACCTGAATGACAGAGTTGACACTCTAGCCACTCAGAGTGCTAAGTCCGAGAAGAAGATAATGGCCTGGCTCCGAGCGTTAAGGCGCGCCTGTCATCTCGACCCGGCCACCGTCTCTGATGAAGACTGAAAACCAGGGAAGTCTCCTTACCTCACTGTGCATTATTGTTGTTGCCATGGGGACATGTCAATTCTTTAGTTGTGGGGTGGGGGATACTGTTTGTTGTTGTATATATATAATTGCTGGTAGGTTGATTAGTTTGTTGGTAGTTGAATATTTTTTTATTTTTTTGAATATATATGGATTAGTGTTGACTTTGCCCGAAGACGGACACCTTTCGACAGGTATCTTGAGGGTTTTGAGTCGAAAAAAAAATATTTACCCAAGAATCCTCCCGATGATGGACCTGCTTCTTGAGGGAAGTGAGTCTAGAGAAAACACAAAAAAAAAAAGATTTTTCTTTGTTAGGTAGTGTATCAACCCCTTGGGTTTTCTTTATACCACGGTTCTTTTCCAAGGGTTTTCATTTGAATCAGGTGTAGTTAGTTTTTTTTAGTTTAGGAGTCTTGGGAGGAAAAAAAAATCAAAGATGGGAATAAGGCCCTTAACTCTATGGTACCCTGAATAAAGATTACTTTGGTGGGACACTTAGGCTCTTTAGTCGACTCTAACAAGGCCTTAAATTGTGTGTCCTTGAATGGCTCAAATGCTTTAAGTAGAGTGTCTGATGATCCTAAATGAAGTGTGTCATGTGCCATGTGTGAGTGAGATTTTGTGTATTCTGTGCTAACACTCAATGCCTAGAACTTTTCCTGTGTGTGTAGCGAAATGGTAGTCTTGTTTGGTCTGGAAAGTGATATAGGCATTCTTTGCTTAAACCTTATGTATATGTTTGTCACACCTAATGGTACATATCTTAGTCAACCCCGTTGCACCTATAAGCCTGTTTTTCTTGGCAACCACATGAAAAGCCTGACCCAAGTTTAAATAGCCTATCTTGTTGAACCCTATCACCTCTTAGAAGCACTCGAAGTGTAATGGATATGAAAAAAAATATAAGTGTGGGGTGGTTGACTGGGGCTGTAAGTGGAATTAAGGAAGCATGAAAAAGTGCACTGTTTGATAAGCAATACTATAGGCCACCGAGGTATCAAATTGGTGGTGGCTATTAAAAGAAAAAGTGTTCTTAAAAGAATAAGGGTTAACACAATAATGTAATGGTGGAATGAAGGTTTGACAAAATCAAGAGCTTAAAAGTACACAATGTAGTGGAGTGCTTAGGGAGGTGCAGTCACTATACCCATATGTATCCTACCCATCCCGCAGCCAACATTACAACCAAATAAAGTCCTAGTTGATTGTAGACCGAACAAGCTCGATTAGTCTAGTATTACACTACGGGCGAGCCTATGGTGTGTTGTTTCTGGCATAAGAATTTGTTTTTGAGGGTGAGTGAAATGTCGTATTCGAGTTCCTCAGTGTGTGATTGGTAAATAATATAAGTCTCTTTTGTAGTGAGTAGGCACATGATTCATGAAGGGAAGGTAAGTTTGGACCTCTGACTGAGAGTAGGAGAGCCAGTTAGGGTGTTGCGTGGCTATAAAGGAGTCCACTCTCGAGGCTAGGATGTCGCGCTGAAGTAGCCTACATGTGTGAAGTCTTCTGGGTATAGAGAGTTGGGAAGGTATCCTATGATGATTAGGCTTGTAGAGTGTGGTTGTGTTGCTCGAGGACGAGCAACGGTTTAAGGATGGGGTGTTGATAGTAGGCTATATAGACGTTATTTACACTCTTAATGAATGATATTTTAGTGTTGTTTTAAGTGCAAAAATGATAACAAAATGCTCTAAATAGTGTTTTATGCTTTGCAGGAAATAATCCATGTTCGAAGATACTTTGGAGCCTTTTGGAGTAAATCGCGAGAGTATAAGGCCAGTCAAGAAGAACCCGAGTGAAAAGAAGCAAGAAAAAGTCGAAGAGGGCTGGAGTGGAGCCCACGCGACCACGGCTAGAACGCGGTGGGCAAAAAAATGCAAGGCAGAACTCATGCAAACCACCGTGGTCGCGCCGCGTTCTGCCGCGGCCGCGGTCGATCCGGAAAAAGTCCAGAAACTGCAGGGACTTAAGTGCAAAAAGGGGATAAATTAGCCTAACCCTATTTAAACCTTATAAACTCGTCCAAGAAAGTTTAGGTTTGTTTTGAGATTGACTTTGGAGACAAGAACAAGTGTGAGAAGACCAGGCTACAGTTAGAGTTTTTCTATTCTCCATCTTTTGTCATTATTTTGGGAATTATGAATTATTTTATGCTTTCTTTGTGTTTTAGCATGAGTAGCTAAACAATCCGTCTAGGGTTGATAGAACTAATTGTTAGATTAAGTTTTGACTAAATATTGTTATAATTGATCCACGTTTAATCTAAGATTGTTCAACTATGCTTTGTATGGTGATTAATTGAATGGGTCCTTGATTAATCGTGTCTAATTGCTTGGTGTTGCTTGAGAAAGAATACCATGTTAGATTGTTGTTGAACAACAACATTTTTGGGTAATTGAAGAGATTCATTACTTGAATTTAAAAGTGGGGTTAGAGATAATGAAACTTTGGTGGGATAAATTAGAGCTGCATAAGTTATCAGCTAGAGTAGTTCGAGAGAATGCTCTAGTAAATTATTGTAGTTGATCGAGAGATAATTACAACCCATAGCTCATAATCCTCATAGAGTAACACGGTGAGAATATAGCAAAAGAGTCAGAATTAGTTTAGCAATTGAGGAAATCACTGCCCTAGATCTTTCTACTATTTATTTATCTTTAATATTAAATATTGTTAGTTTTTAATATCAGTCGTTTTAGTTAATAAATCCAAACGTTTATTGATAAAATATTGCACCCGGAAAAGTGTCTGAGCTTACATTAGCATCACTAAGAGTTGTAATAGGTAGGTTAGTTCCCTGAGGATTCGACTCCGGACTTTAAACCGGATTATATTTGCAACCGCTTTGTCTTTTATAAGGCACAGTTGGGTGTGATCAACCGTATCGCTCATAAAGGAAGTCAAAGGGTACATAGGACTTCTTCAGACACACCAGGTCGTCATTCTTTTTCAAACCCATCATTTTCAGAAACCCTCTGGGAGTGCAATTTTTAGGTACCAATAAACCAGGACTGTCTCAAGGTAGTCCAGCGAATCCCCCTATTTCCTCCAAAAGAAGGGTCATTTCTATGTTGCCAAAACAGAATACGGCTCTTTCTCAATCCCAAAACATAGTAGCAGCTTCGATCAACATGTTGTTTGGTTGGAGATCTAATAAGGAAGGTAGGTTTCCAAGGACTATTTTCACATGGTTTTTATCACTTGACAAAAGATCTTCCCACCGATCTAGCAACAATGGTGATATGTTACGGACCATGCCGAACCTGGAGACTTCGTGCCTCATTTTCTGCAAAACAAATAGAGGTAGACCATTTCCTCTCCAGATTCGACTATTTATAGCATATTGGCACTTATTTCTCCAAATTACTGCACGGATCGTGGTTGTGTCCGTTGGGATTGTGGAAACCCCGATAGACTTTGGACAAGGCTTTTCTTAAAGGGTTATTATGTGGACAACATATTAACCTAGACTGGGTTTGACCATGATGCATGTAAAATTATAATCACAGTAAGGTTTCTATAGAAGTCTAGACTGGTACCCTCAAGCGGACGACTTGAGGGGGAAAGTCACGGAACCATCAACTGCACCGTTGATCGACTAGTTTTACCGCAAATAAGCCTTTTCAAATCCAAATAGGGTGATATAAGAAGGTCGCAAACACTCATCAAGAGTTGCTATGGTATTAATTACGCACGAGTGGAATATGATGTTGAGCATGATTTATGCGACAGACAATAGCACACTGTCACGTATTTGCACGATGAAAAATTATAAATACGGTATTTAATAATTGTAAAGGCATTTAATAAAGAAAACAAAGAGACAAGTCATTTTCCACAATACAGAGTAATAAAACAAGAAAGAGAAATAATAAATAACTGAAGATAGGCAAAAAAATCCACATAAAGTGGGGAGGGGAAGGGGTATGCAAGTATTGACGGAATAATAAAGGCATGCTTAAAGACTAATTCAAAAAAATCAGGTTCGTTATGGTAAGAGCCTAGAAATATCCCCAGTAGAGTCGCCATGCTGTCGCGCCCTCTTTTTCTCGCAAAATCGGGTTTCGACATTTCTGGGACAACTCCTTCTTTTTGGGATTAGGTAAGGGATTGGAAGAGTCGCCACCTAACGGATTAAGGTGTGTTAGGGCATCTAGAGCAATTAACTCATAAACCAATTTGCATCACCAGAGATCGGGTAAGGGCTCAAATTACCTTGGGGGGAAGGTGTTAGGTACCCCTCGAGGTCCACAACGGTGGGCCCCGGTCGAACTCAAATTAAGCGAATTAGTCTAAAAGGGGAGGAAAACAATTTGGACAATACAAGTTACTATAAACGGGATTAAAATAGGGGGGTCCTAGGTTATTTAGCCTGTAGGATCACTCCATGCAATACTTTGTAACTTCCCCAAGTTGGGGTGTTACTCATAGAATTAGCGCACAGGCTATCATCTCCTTACTACCCAATTACTATCTTTCAGTTGTTACTTAAGCGTTCTAATAGCTTCTAGCTCGTTCCTTATGTATGCACTGCCCGTCTCTTACCTATGGCCCTGGAGGTATTAGGACCTATATTTAGGGTGGTTCTAGACCTATATTACTTAAAAATAAGAAATCTAGGTGACAAACAAAATACAAATAGGACTTTCATGTAAAGAAACAAATAAGGGCTCACATTGACCTCCACACATAAGCAACAAATGCACGCAATTGAGTCAACATACTTTGTTAATTTTAGAATCCTATAGTCAGGATATCTATATGAGCAGAAAAAGAATGTAAAGAAACAGTTTTATTAAAGAGATCATTGAGACCTATTTGTTGGCCTACGGATTTTATTAAGCGTGAATCTGGGCACTTCCAGGCAGCAAATTGTCACAATTTTTAGGCCCAGAATCATTAGCAACCCTTACAGATTTGCCTAAGTGATAGCTAGAACTGGTTGAACTCATAACTGATTAACGAAATCCTATAGGCATGGTTTCTACGAGTTTATTATAGACCTATAACATGGTTTCTAAATGAACTACTGATTTTAACTCATAAAGACAAGTTTTTATTCTTTTAAGTCCTATAGGAATGCTTGCTAATTGCAGAATTGATTTAAACCTCTATAGGCATGATTTCTAATTTGAGACTGATCTTTACTTCCTATAGTCATGATTTCTAATTACTGACTTGATTTAAACTCCTATAGATAGGATTTCTAAGTTTGAAAACAGATTTCACCATATAGGCATGATATCTATTAGTTTAAATCCTATAGGCATGATTTCTAGGTTTGAACTGATCTTTATTTCCTATAAGCATGGTATCTATTAATCGTATGTAGGCAGAATTTTAAGCAGATTACCAAAAAGGGTTATTATTTCAAATAAACAGAATCATGTAGACATGGTCATTAATGCACGTTGGGGTTTAAAAAATGTGTGGATCCTAGGACAGGATTTTTAATGCAGAATTAACGAAAAGTCCTATAAACAGGATCTCTAATATGCGAGTGTAAAAGTACAGAACTAAACAATCAAGAAATTTCAATAGACATGATCTATAAACAAGTAGTAGCAATTACATGACTTGGTCAACATAATTGAACCTATAGGCAGGATTTCTACCCAAGTTTAACAAAATAGAAGGAAACCCCCCAACTTTCACTAGCCAACCCCAAATCTGTTATTACAGAAATTATTACAACCCAGAATGAATAAATTACATAATAGTATCCATTACACTATAAGGAGCCTTCATAGGCCCAATAAAAACCTGGGAACCAGGCCTTCCAACAGAACAACTTTGGAGTATAGTAATGATCTATCCATGGCACATTAAAATTCAGGCGTCCAGTGTGTCAAAGTTCCCAAGAGCCTCAGGGACCCCGGTCAATGCTCACACCAGAACCACATTCAGAAGGTAACTCATAAAAGATTGGAGAACCCGCCCCAATGTGTCAGAGTTCAAAGGAGTCTCAAGGACCCTAGGTAGTGCTCACACTAGGGGTGGTTGAGAACCTAAATGACTAAGAGTAGGGGTTTCAAAACCAGTATATAAAGGAAAAGGGGCAGATTTCAAAATAGTTCAATTTCAGAAGAAAGAAAGTTCAGAACACAGAGTTGCAGGCAGAACTGCACCAAGAAGCAAACAAGGTTCATGTTCAACACATAGTTCAATCAAGTTGTCATCTGATTAAGCTAAGTATTCATGTTAGTATTTAAAACAGTCATGGCTAAAACACAGAAGCAATTAGGCAAAAATATTTGAATTAAACAGACAGGACATATGAGTTAAGCAACAGACAAGTGATCACATGTTTACAGTACCTTGCAAGAAAACAGACTAAACCTTAATCTTAGGAGAGGATTCATATTATTTGGAATAACTTAGTCTTAGGTTAATAGTATCATCAATTGTCATAGAAATGGCAGAATCATGCAAGGGAATTGAAACAGGCTAGTCAAACAAAGCATAGAGAATGAAATTGCAAAGGTTAGGGCATACCAGTTGAGAAGAAAGCAAGTAAAGGTGTGATAGTTGTTAAATTCCAGAATAATTTTGCCTTGGCTTTCAGCCGGTCAAATAACAACCACTTAGTACAGAAATCAGACAAGAGAGAACAAATAAAACTTAGATTTTTGTGAGAATAGCAGGATTCGAGTCTTCCTAAAGGGGGTGAGAGAGGAGTTTAAATAGTATTGAATCAAGAAGACAAATAAGGCAATGAGTCACTCTTGCACTAATTAAGGAATCAATTTGAGTCGGAGCTCAATCAATTAACAGAACATAGCAGCATAAAATTAGTCTAGTAATACTTAATTTAGGGAATCGATCAGTAATCAAGTATCAGATCAAATAAGGTAAGAAATAAGACTAACGGGTAAATCAAACACATAAGAGAATACTAGTACTATACAAAAGGAAAGACTGGTCTCGAGACCCTAATTTTGGGGTAGGTAAAAAATTAGCAATTAACGCCAGGGTTAAGACAAATAGGCAGAAACAATTAAATAATCGGAACCCTAAGAAAATAGGTAGAAATACAAAGACATATAGATGGAACTAATTAAAGTAAGTAAAATCGGTCAAGAAAGGAAAACCATTAAAGGTTGAACCATTTTTGGCAAAATCTGTTAAAATCAAACCTTAATTCTAGGGTAGACATGATCGGTAAGAAATAATAATAGAAAAAGACTATGATATATAAGGATAGAGGTACTGAAATTTTAAAGGAGAAATATCAAAGCAAACATAAAAATCGTTTCAGGTCTGGAAGGATCTAAACCCTAAGTTTAGGGTAAGTAACAAATTCAACCAAAAATAGCCAGATCCGGGTAGCAAGTAAAGAAGTAAAGCCAAATAAGGTAGGAAATCGAGAGAGGATCCCATGAATCAAAGGGGAAATGTGACGGAGGGTTAGGGTTCGAGAGGGAAAGAGGTGAGGAGAGGAGAGGATCAGAAGATAGCGGGTGGGGAAAAATGAATTAGGGTTTGGGGTAATTGGTACTATAAAAAGGGGTGATTGATTGGGGACGTTGATCTTCTGAGATCAACGGCCACGATTAGAGTTTTAGGCGGGCGGGTTTTAATTTGGACGGGTATGGGTCTGAGGTAATTTGGTTAGGGTAATAGGTATTGGGCTGGTTAGGTCCAAAAAATTCATTAAAAGAGGTTATGTTTTTAATACCCACTTAAATTAATACAATAATTAATGAATGATGAAAAATGTTATTTGTATATGAAAATGATTTAAAATAATTAATTAATATTATAAAAGTATAAAAATTCATTTTCCGTGTAAATGAAGTAATTATGCATATATATGCTATTATTACAAAATTATTGCAATTATAGCCTAAAGGTACAAATATAATTAGGCATAAAATGAGTAGAGCTTAATATAAATATAAATGATAAAATTAAATAATAAAATTATTATAAAATTATTTTTGATGTAATTAGTAATTATTTAGATAATAAAATGCTGGAATAAATTGATTAAAAATCTTTTAAAATTAAGAAAAATTATTGAAAAATATTGGTTGATGCTCATGCACTATTTTGAAGGTATATATGTTTTTTTTTTAAATATATATAAAAAAAATTGGGTATCAACACTCGGGACCTCGTCCGAATATACCAACATATCCCATAACATAATACAGACTTAGTTGAAGCTTGAAATCATACCAAACACCAAACAACGGATCACACCTCAAATCGAACTTGTAACACGTATATCAATGCAATATACATTTGTTTTCTCTGCTTCTAGAGGTTATTAGAAGTTCTCAATTTTGTTCACAGCCCTTCATAAGTGTTGGTTCCGAATCGATGGCAGGCTAATTGTTTGGCTCGCAACCGAGCCCGAACTTGGCACTTCTACTGGTTTGGCCATTTATTCTATCTTTAATTTGAATTATTTAACACTGCTCATCACTTGTATTTAATTAGCCCACATATCCTTAAAATCGCGTATAAATTCAATTATTATCTACTTTTAAGGGTAAACAACCTTAACTAAGAATATAATACAATAGGAACCTCCACCATGGGAGGTAATTGTTTCGTTTTTTATTTTTGTTTATAGATAGATATATAATATAATATTGTATATCTATTATTATTATATATAAATAATATTAAGCAAGTGCCCCTTTCGCGACTCAAATAGCAGGTACACTTCCCTGCTCACACAGTAGCTTTCTATTTGCTTGTAATGCCAGTTGTTCGCCTTTAGTTAGAAGTCGAAGTAGAGGACGTCGTTTGCCCCACACTTCATAAAAAGTAAGAAAGTATGGATGAAGTAAAAAAAAGGTACATAAGAAGTAAGAAAGAAAAACTTGGTGATGACACTAGCGAGTAAATTGCAAAATGGTCTTACTTGGATTAATATAAGCGGATGAGTTTAGTTAGATTCAAAATTGAATATTTTTTTTCAAAAAAAAAAAAGTTAAATCTAAAGTTTGAATATTTGAGAGACGTTCTTTTTGAGTTGAAGTTGATCTTCTCTTTACTATGGTTGATTGAAAACTTGAAGAATAGAAGTCTATATCATTAAAGGCCGTTCTAAGTCAGTTCAAAAATTAGATTTTTCGAGTTACTTAATTGTTTGAATGAGTGTTGTTCCAACTTATTAGAAACATCAAGATGCGTTTACAACTTAAATTTGAAGTAATTTGGAGTAGATTTGAGTTAAATTTCAGATCTAGTTAGTTATTTGGATGGGTGTTGTTCCAATCGATTGAAAATATTAAAAGGAGTTCAAAACTCAAAAATATGAAGTAGATTTGAGCTAGATTTTAATTAAATTTAAAAAGAGACTCAAGAAACAAATTAAAACTAGGGTTTTACTTTTTTTTTGGCAAAGCAACAAAATACAAGCTTTACAAAGGAAAAACCTTTTATGTTTAGCCAAGATTGAATTTTTATGAGGACAATATTAAATTTATGGCATTATCTTGAGAAGTATGAGTAGCTCTTTAGGACTTTTATGAAACACTTAGGTTACTAAAAAACTTTTTTTTAAAACTTCGGAAAAACTTTGAAAATTAACAAATATGTTATTTTGCGGTTAATAATTCCGATTTTGACACAACATTAAAAAAGAGTTTGCATATGTTAAACAAAAATTTACCCGATTAGAGTTGAAAGACTAGTGATTTTGTAGAAATTATCTTTCATGCGAAGGACGAAATTCCTTGTTTCTTTCTTGTGTACTCTACATTATTTTCTTTTTTTATGAAATTGCATCTGCATGCTCTTTAAAATTTCTCTTTACAGTAGAGTAAAAAAGTGACAACATGATAATATAGTACAAATATAAGTAGTCGCAAAATAGTTGTCACGCTCAGAATTACTATTATGATTATTCGAAAAAGGTTCAATAATATTCTTAAACTATTGGATATAACTCAATTTTGTTCTTTGTTAGTAAACTTGGCCACTAAAATTCCCCACGTTAGCAAATTGGGCCAATAGTGCCTTCAACCTAACAACTAAACACATAAGCCTTCTCATTGGCATTAATTAGCTGGCATGACATCCACATAAGCGGATCTCTCTTCATATTTTCCCTCTTCTTATATCGATAGTCACCCATTTCCAAAACCCTAATTGTCATTGTTCCCCAATTTTAAAAATCTCCTTTTTCCCTTCAAAATTTCTTCTCAAATTTCTGCTCAATGTCTGATTTATCTGTGAATGTGCATGAAATTCAATATGCAAGAAGGTGTCACTATATTTGGCAGCTTGGTCAGACGCCAATGCTGGGAGAAGGTTCTACAAATGTCCAAGATCCAAGGTTAGTTTTGAATTTATTTCATTTTTGGTCGACTTATCTGATTCATCTTTTTTTGTCGAGTTAGGTCATGATTTGCATAGTTTTTAGTTGAGATGGTTCTTGATTTTTACTGTTTATGTACAAAAAATGACTAATATTTTCATTGAAAATTTTGATATGATGTAGGTTAGTTCTTGCAGGTTTTTTGAAAGGATTGACGAAGAACTCCCTCGTCGAGCGGTGTTGGTGATCAAAGATTTAAAAGCTAAATTTGATGTTGCTAAGGTTGAGAGGAACAATTTGAGGAATAAAGTTTACCTCATGGAACAAGCTACGAAGGTTCAAAGGGGCCCTATGAAGATGAAAGTTGAGGAATTGGAGGATGCTATTAAAGCCGAAAGAGACAACTCTATGAACTTGTTTGATGAAATGGAAGATGTTATCACGGTTGAAAGGCATAATTTGAAGATGAAACTTGATGAAATGAAGCAATTTCAACTTGTGAAAGCTGAAAAAACTAGTAATTTAAAGGTCAAAGTGAAGAAGATGAGAACTATCATTTTGGTTTCATGGGCTTTGTCATCTGCTTTGATTTTCGTAGGAATGATGAAGTGAATTTATGTTGTTTTAATATGTTGTTATAGTATTTTGGTTTTGTTATAGGGATGATGAGTGAATGTATGTTGGTTTAGTATATTGTAGTATGTTAAGTTTAGTATGTTTTAGTTTTCTTTTATCTACATTCGGAGGGGTGTGAATCATTCAGCTAATCATTCCACATGTTTCATCTTCTTTATGCATATTCCTGTGTTACATATGACCATGATATAAAAGCACATGTTTGTTTATTGGCAAGCGGCGGAGCTTATAATGGTGATTATTGGCATATTTATTTCATGAAAAGTTATTTCAGTTGTTGGGCTTACATTATGACTGCTTTTTAAGTCTTTCCTCCTTTTTTATTTGATTGACAATTGGTTTGCATTGTGGAGTTGGAACTGTGTATATGATATTTCAACTGTACCTTCATGGACTAAATCATTTGAAGTTCAACCTATCACAGCAGTTCAACTAAACTGCCCAGCAAATTAAACTGTTGTGCGAACTACACCAAAATCATTGCCCATCAATCTAAACGGTGGTGTAAACTGTCGTGAAAATCAAACTGCTGACAAATTAAACTGTTGTGCAAACACCACTGCATATTAAACTGCTGGCAAACTAAACTGATGGCAAACTAAATTGCTATGTAAAAAAAAACAACACTGCATATTAACGTGCAAATTAAACTGCTGTAATATTAGTTTTATAGCTACTAAAATTGCTGTCAGAACTGCTGTAATATTAGTTTTACAGTAAAACCAAAACACCAAAACAAAACATACAACGTTATATGTCATTCTGCTATCATAGAGTATGCAGTAAAATCAAAACATGTTTATTGATGCTATTAAAACCAAAACATGTTTACGGCTCTCATAGAGTTTACAATTACTAAAGTTATACTTGGGGTTATTCCGCACCTTAATCTTGAAATATTGAGCTAAAGTTTTTGTTTTGGCTCTAGGATTCTCAAATACAACTTCATAGTTGTGCTTTGTCTTCAATGTTTTTATCTTAAAGCCAGGATCCTTCTTATCTTCAGAGATGAGGCATACAAAATGGCAGCCTACTACACATCTATACCTTACTCTTATTTTATCACCTTTTTTAAGCTTCAGAGGTTAGGAATTTGCAATAGCATAGAAGTTCATGATTTTTCTGGCCTCATCCAAGTCCTTAAATGTCATAGACTTATCAAGCTCTTTGTAGTGAGTAAGTTTATCATTAACTTCTTTACTCTTTTGCATCCTAAGTAACTCTAATTCTTCAAAATCATATTCACTAGTATCTGAACCATAATCTGAACTTTTATCACTATCAAATTCAAAATCAGTACCTAATTCACATTGATATTGACCTGAAATTCCCTCTTCATAGTCTCCTATATTGAAATATCTATAATATAGACATAGAAGAAAACATAGAGGGACCACATGAATAATTTAACAACTTTGACAATAAAATATTGAACACACAATAAATTACTGCATATAATATAGTGGAAAGAATAAAGCACACTCTTTAAGAGATAAAGCACATGTTTCTGTCGATTTCAACAACCTAATCCTACCATAGTGGAAAGCAAAAAAGCATTGTCTTTAAGAGATAAAACACATAGTTCTGTCGATTTCAACAACCCAACCCTACTACACTATGATAAAATATGTGAAAAGGACACTTGCAGCCAAAGACGATGTAGACCTATGGCACAAATTGACACCACATAAGGAAACAACAAAGATAACAAACAAAAACAGTACCAGACCCACATGCAAACACTATACACTATGCTGCAGGATCATAAATACCAGTACATGACAAAACCCTAGAAAATTACCAAAAAAATTGATTAATCCCTTTGTACGAGACAGAGACCCCATAAATAGAAGGAGAAATTACCTAAATATCTTCAGATGATCTTCAATTTGTGTTGTTAAACCTTGCTTGATGGTATCATCCCCTCAAGTCTCAAATCGCCTCTGTTGGAAGAACTAGGTTTAGAAATGGGGTTTGCAGGTTGTAACCAGAGTCCTTTTACGTTTTTTAGGTCCTATATTTGATTGATAATCAGATTTTTTTACGGGTTAATGGGTTATCGGAGTAGGTTTATGTGAATCCGCTTATGTGGATATCATGTCAGCTAATTAATGCCAATGAGAAGGCTTATGTGTTTAGACGTTAGGTTGAAGGTATTATTGGCGCAATTTGCTAACGTGTGGGATTTTATTGGCCCAGTTTACTAACGGAAGACAAAATTGAGCTATATCCAATAGTTTAAGGATATTATTGGACCTTTTCCGATGATTATTTCACTAGTTCAATTTGGAGTTTGGGAGAGTCTTAGCAAGTCTTATTAATCAGCTTTAGAATTGATTGCTTGAAACAGTATATACAATCAGCCCTCTCTATAACAACATCTTCATATAATAGTTATTTACTATAAAAGTCAAATTTTCTCGGAACGGATTTTTTATGTTATGTTATAAGATAAGTCCTTTATCACTGCAATTCACAATAACAACCAAAGAATATCAGAATAAACGAGACTATTATAGAGAGGTGTGACCGTAGTATATAGATACAAAAGTAGCCCCCACCCCACCCCACCCTCCTCCCCTACATAAAAAAATGCTATGCAAAACCGTAGATAATCAGTGTTGATAGCAACACGTATAGCAGGGATATCTAGTCTTGACATGAATGAACGGCCAGATTTGTCAAAGCTAATTGCTCATCAAGTGATTCAAATCAAAATGGGCGGTATATAGGGTAATATGTTGGACTCAAAATCTCGTGCTAAAGAAACGTGAAGGTTCGAGTCCTCTTCAAACCATAATACTGAGGAATTTTGTTCTTCTAAATTGCTCATACTAACCATCCATCCTTTCCCTCCAAATTAATGACGATTCTGGTGAATAAGCAACTATGATACTCCCGTTGAGAGCCAAATCGATATATTCAGGGGTGGAGCGTGGAGCCGGGATTTCAACTTTATGAGTTTTAAATTTTAAAAATAATTTCAAGTGTTAGTAGCTGGGCTCTAAATTTTGTATTTGTACATATTTAATATAATTTTAGTAAAAATATAATGTTTGAACAAAATTTACTGGATTCGGCCAAACTCGTTTCCGAGCTTCTAGCTTTGCCCCTGGGTATATTTAATTACTTACATAGATTTATATATAAATACAGTTGATAACTCTTCTTGAGCTAATAAAGCTGAAAAAACAATGCAACTGCTTTTAACATCAGCTCAAGTAAGTAACTTCGTAACGAAGTTTGTAACCGCCCCTAACTACTCAACTTACCATTCACTGCTATTAAAACTGAATTTAAGCTAGCTGCAATTCGAATAATTTACCCAGAAAGTTAATTTATAGTATTAAACACAAAATAATTCATATATTAATAGTTTGCCTCCAAAAATAACTACAAAATTTCCCTTTCTCTAGTTCAGTGCAGTTACGCATAGCCCAAAATTGAAAAAGAAAATGAAGAGGAATAAGCAGAGGAAAGAAGTTTACCCTGTGAAAATGATACGGATTATGAGATTTTCATGCATTTTCGCTGTTGCAATGTTGATCATCATCTTTTCACCATTTCAATCATCTCAGTTCTCGTATAATACAGCTCCCGTGTTCCGCAATGCACCTGATTGCAGCTCTAGTACTGACAGAACAAAATTTGAGAAAATTGGATATTCAAAATTTGTTCACGTAGCGATGACTCTTGATAATCAGTATCTACGTGGATCAATCGCAGCCGTTCATTCGATTCTAAGCCATTCTAAATGTCCAGAGAATGTATTCTTCCACTTCTTAGTCTCAGATACGAATCTCAAAGCCTTAATTCAGTACATTTTTCCTGAATTGAAATTCAATGTATATTACTTTGATTCGAAAAGAGTAAAAACCTTGATTTCAACTTCCGTACGAGAAGCACTTGAACATCCTCTCAATTATGCGAGAAATTACTTAGCTGACCTTCTAGAACCTTCGATTCACAGAGTTATATACTTAGATTCGGATATAATTGTAATTGATGATATTTTCAAGCTGTGGAGCACAAACTTGGGGGAAAAGGCAATCGGAGCGCCGGAATATTGTCACGCTAACTTCACGATGTATTTCACGGCGAGGTTCTTGTCGGACGGGAGATTTTCTGGCGTATTCGCCGGACGGAAAAGGAAGCCGTGCTACTTTAATACAGGTGTTATGGTTATGGATTTAGTGAAATGGAGGCGGGTCGGGTACACAAAACAGATCGAGGAATGGATGGATATCCAGAAGACGAATCGGATCTATGAGCTCGGATCTTTGCCGCCGTTTCTACTGGTTTTTGCTGGTGACGTGGCGCATGTTGACCATAGATGGAACCAGCACGGTTTGGGCGGTGATAATGTGAAGGGAAGCTGCCGGAAACCGCACCCTGGTCCAACGAGTCTGCTTCACTGGAGCGGGTCGGGTAAGCCGTGGGTCAGGTTCGACTCGAAGAAAGCTTGTACTATTGATTTTGTATGGGCATCCTATGATTTGTATAAACATGAGACGTGAATATGGACAGAGTTGTATAAATCATACAGCTTGAAAAAGAAAGAGGAAAATATTAGCAATGTTTGAATTCAATTTGATCGTAGTGACATTTGTGCTTGTTCAGAAATCAGAATTATGTACTAGAAGAGCAATAACCTCTAATTATTTGACCGAATTTATGTGATATTAATATAGCTGAATTGGAAAAATACGTGGTTTACACGTGTATTAAGAGCATAAATGATAATTTTTATTTTAAAAAATAACAAAAAATAATTATAACTTATAACGTTGTAGTTGGTGATCAAGTCCGGTTTATCTATTGCATTCGTGAAAAATGACATCATGTAATACCATAATAGATGAGTTGGAAAAAGACTATGGTTTATACGTGTATTCAAAGCGTGAGTTGATAATTTTCATTTTAAAAAAATAACGAAAATAATTATAAGTAACTTATCATCATTAATGAGAGTTAGCTTTTTTAAAAAGGCACACTACTTTGCCATTAGATTACACACTTATTTAGTTAGTTCACTAATTTATTTGTCCCGTGCTATCAAATTTTGGTCTCAAGAATAATAGCATGTTTGGCCAAGATACTCCAAAGTCAAAAATACTTTTTTTTTCTTCAAAAAAAGTATTTTATTTTTAAAGTTGAAGTGTTTGGCCAAGCTTTTAAAAGAAAAAAAAAAGTATTTTTGAGTAGAAACAGAATCAATTTTGGAAAAACAGAAAACAATAGCTTCTCTCAAAAAGTACTTTTTTTGAAAAACACTTTTAAAAAATACCCTTAGAAGCAATTTTTAAAAACTTCATCAAACATTAATTACTGCTTAGAAATATTTTTTAAATTAATTAGCTAAACACAAACTGTTTCTTACCAAAAATAAAAACACTTTTGTAAAAAAAACACTTCTTGAAATTAAACAATAAAGAAGAATATTGCAAAGAAAGAGAGAGAATTATTATCGATTTGGGATGAATTACAATGGAATAGAACCTCTCTATTTATAGGAAAAAGGTGACTTAGCCACCAAGTAACAAACCCTAAAATCTCTCTGAAATATAGAGCATCCACCTTAAATATATTCTATTTATAACACTCTCCCTTGAATGTCTATTCAACAGATAATGGGCCGCGTTAAAATCTTAACTAAAATAAAACCAGTGGAAAAAAGTTCTAGTGAAGGAAAAAGAGTACACATATTTAGAAATACGTCTTTTGGTTACCTCATTTAAAACCATGCTAGGAAAATCCAATGGGACAAAACCTTGTAAAGAAATAAAGAGTACAACACGTATTAACTTCCCCGATTGAGAGCATTAATTCACATTCTTGAGCCTTCTTGTACACTAGCTTCTTGAAGGTTGATGTCGGTAGAAATTGGTGAACAAACCAGCCATATTATCACTTGAACGAATCTGTTGCACATTGATATCACCATTCTTTTGAAGATCATGTATGAAAAATACCTTTGGTGAAATGTGCTTTGTCCTATCTCCTTTTATGAATTCTTCTTTCAATTGGGCTACGCATACTGTATTGTTTTCATACAAACTCGTGGGTAATTTATCACACTTCAAATCACATTTGTCTCGAATAAGATGTATTAGAGACCTCAACCATACACATTCTCGACATGCTTCATGAATAGCAATTATCTCAGCATGAGTAGATGAAGTAGCTACGATTGATTGCTTAGTCGATCGCCAAAATATGATGGTGCCTCCACATGTAAACACATAGCCTGTTTGAGATCGAGCCTTGTATGGGTCGGATAAATACCCAGCATCGACATAACCAACAAGATCAGGACTACAATTATTGTCATAAAATAAGCCCATATCGATAGTCCCTTTAGATACCGTAATATATGTTTGATTCTATTCAAATGTCTCCTTGTAGCATGAGAGTTATATCTTGCTAAGACATTAACTAAAAAAGTTATGTCCAACCTTGTAGTATTGACAAGATACTTTAGTGCACAATTGCACTAAGATATGGTACTTCAGGACCAAGTAGCTCTTCATTCTTTTCTTGAGGTCCGAACGGATCCTTATTCACATCAAGTGATCGAACAACCATCGGAGTACTTAATGGATGTGCTCCATCCAGGTAAAACCGCTTCAATACCTTTTTCTGTGTAGGCAGATTGATGAACAAAAATTCCCTTTGCCAAATGTTCAATTTGCAAACCGAGACATAATTTTATATTTTCGAGATCTTTTATCTCGAATTCTTTCTTTAAATAATCAATTGCTTTTTAGAGTTCTATAGGAGTTCCAATAAGTTTATGTCATCAATATATACCACAAGTACAATAAATTCTGAAATTGTTTTCTTTATAAAAATACATGTGCAAATGGCATCATTTATATAACCTTTCTTTAATAAATACTCACTAAGACGTGTATGCGATATTCATCCTGATTGCTTTAGACCATACAAAGATCTTTGAAATTTGATTGAAAATATTTTTTCGGGACTTTGAGTTATGTGTGTCAGGCATTTTAAATCCCTCGGGAATTTTCATGTATATCTCATTATCAAGTGAGCCATAAGGTAGGCTGTAACCACATCCATTAAATGCATGTCAATCTTTTCATGGACAACAAAACTAATGAGATAATGGAATGTTATTGCATCCATAACTGGTGAATATGTCTCTTTATAATCGACACCAGGCTTTTGTGAAAATCCTTGTGCAACAAGGCGTGCCTTATATCTTTGTACCTCATTTTTCTCATTCCTTTTACATACAAAGACCCATTTATATCCAACAGGCTTAACACCATTAGGTTTTTGGACTAGAATCCCAAAAACTTCACGTTTTGCACGTGAATCCAACTCGGACTATATTGCTTCTTGCCATTTTGTCCACTCACATCTCTGTCGATATTCTCCAATAGATTGAAATTCAAGATCCTCACTATTTTGCATAATGCTAGGTACAACATTATATGCGAAAACATAATCCACCACTATATTCCATCGATTCAAATTTGTCTCAACATTGATTGAGTTTATTGATAGTTCCTTATTTTCTTGAGTCTCAGGCTCTGTGATTTCCTCATGAATCTTAAGATTGGTTAAATCGTGGGTTTATTTATGAGATTCTTTAGTAGTGTCATCTCCATCATTTATTTTCTTTTTCTAGGATTTCGATCCTTAGAACCTAATGGTCTGCCATGCTTTAGGCGTGCTTTTGACTCATTAGCTATGATACTAGAAGATTGTCTAATAGGGTCATCAATACAGATTGGAACATTTTCTGCAGGCATATGTGATTTTGTTATCATTTTCAGATCCATAAATGCGTTTGGAATTTGATTTGCTATTTTCTGCAAATGAATAATCTTTTGCACCTCTTTAGGCATGCAAATTAAGATGACATAATGATGGATTTTTTCACAAAATTTCCTGTTTGGTTTCAACAATTTCTCCCCTTTGTCATGACCCAAATCCCAATTTAGGTCGCGATGGCGCCCAACTTCGATGTCAGGCAAGCCAACCTCAATTTACTAGCGATCCCTTTTTAATTTATAAAACAATTCACCATACTTAAGAGGTTTTTTATTTCAAATGCATAAATTCGAAGTAAATTAATGACTTAGACAACCAAAAGTGGGCAATAAATATAGTAATCACCACCATCATTACAACCCAAAAGAATAGAATATCCACTACGTGGGCATGCCAGGAACTAGCGTCACAGGTCTACGGGCATCTAATAGAAACGAGTATCCAAAAGAAAATACAAGGTTGCCCAACTGTCTGAAGAAAAGTAATACAGACATAGCAAAAGAAAGGAGGAACTCCAAGGTGCTGACAGAGAGATACGGGAATTTTTCCAATTAAAGTGACATTAATCGAAATGGGATTATTTATTTATTTTTAAGGTCGCCACTTGGAATAATTTATGGTGTCCCAAGTCACCCATTTATTTAAATCCCAAATCGAGGAAATTTGACTCTGTTTAAATTCTGCGAAACCATAAGACCGGGTAAGGAATTCTGTTAACCCGGGAGAATGTATTAGGTATTTCCGGATTTCGTGGTTTTAGCACGATCGCTTTTAATCATACCTGACTTAATCAAATTATTTAATTACATATTATAGAACCTATGTGCATTTTACCTTTTACCGCTTTTGATTACTCGATTATTCGTGATTATGGAGTAATCTTGAAATGAGTCGCGTACGTGTACTCATTTTATTTGGTGCGCTAAAAATCATGTCACGCATACGTGTACATAATTAATAGCACTTAATTAATTATTAAGATTTTTCGGCCAATCAAAATAGCTAGGTCGTTTGTCTCTCTTGCATGCTCAAAAATCACCTAAAGGAAGAAGAAGAATGACCAAAAATGGTTTAAGTCCCATTTTAAAACACACTGCCCAGCTGCCCCTTCTATACGAACGCATCAGGGGCAGTGCGTTCACGATGAACAAATGGCCAGGGTCTGATGAGGCCTTCTATGCGAACGCGGAGGGGTCTTCGCGAACGCGGAGGCTAGCTTGGCTAGACCTACGCGAACGCGGCAGGGGGGCTGCGAACGCACTGTGTACGGGCGAAGCTGGTCTGGCCCAATGCCCTACCTATGCGAACGCGGAGCACCTATGCAAACGCATAGGGAAATTTTCACCCCTGCCTAGATCCTTCTATGCGAATGCGATAGAGCAACCTTGAACGCATAGAAGGAAACCAGACACAGAAATTCTGGTGTTTCGCATTTAACTCCGAGGGGTCCGAAACTCACCCGAGCCCCTCGGGACCCCGTCCAAAGGCACTGGCAGGTCTTTATTCATGATACGGACTCGCTCGAATTTTGGAACGTTAAAAACAACAACGAAACTAAGAATTCGACCCCAAAACCAAATTGAATCAAACTTTGAACCTAAAGTTCTAGAATTCGCTTTCAATGCTCCGAACCGGCCTATACTACTCGGAATGACACCAAATTTTGCAAGCAAGTCATAAATGACATAACGGAACTATTCTCGGTCTCAGAATTTTTTTCGGACCTTGATAACATAAAAACACGTTCCAAACCAAATTTCAAACTTAAGGAAACTCTAATTTCGATATTGGGCGCCGAAACGCCCCCGGGTCATGAAAAATCCATTTCGAACATACGCCCAAGTCCGAAATCATTATACAAAGCTACCGGAACCGTCGAAACTCGATTCCGAGGTCGTTTACTCAAAATATTGACCGAAGTCAAACTTGACCTTAAAGGCCAACCTTAAAGAACCAAGTGTTCCTATACCATTCTAAACGCTTCCGAATCCCGAACCACCCGCCCTCGCAAGTCATAAATCTTAATAAGACGCTACGGGAAGTCTTTTTTAGGGGAACGGGGTCCTGATACGCAAAACGACCGGTCGGGTCGTTACACTCTTAATTTTGAAAAAAAATTCTTCATCAAATCGACAATCTGCAAATCGAGCAGTCAATAAATTTCTAGTTAATATTTCGAGGTAAAGAATAATGGAGGGTGGTTCGAACCCAACATATATTCCTAACCTTCTTTGGGATCCATTTTGGTGCGATATAGCGGTGCTACAGGCACAAATACTCAAAACTAATTGCAACGGGGAATATTTATGATATTTGTCGATTTGAGACGAACTAGCATTACTGCATGCAAAATGGCATGACCCAAAATGAAGTAGGTAACCTCGTGTTTATGAGTAACGGTCTAGCTATCAATTGCATATGTTTAATCAAAGACTCTGCAAGGCCATTTTAAGTGTGAACATGAGCTACATGATGTTCTACTTTTATCCCAATTGATAAGCACTAATCATTAAATTCTTGGGATGAAAACTCAGCAGCATTATCGAGTCTAATAGACTTAAGTGGATTATCGAGAAATTGTGCCCGTAATCGGATTACTTGTGCAATTAATTTTACAAACGCCAGGTTGTGACATGACAATAGGCACACATGAGACCATCTATAAGATGCATATATTAAGACCATAAAGTATCTAAACGACCTACTAGGTGGGTGAATAGGTACACAAATATACACGTTCCAAAAACGCAGGGGACTCAATCCCAACCTTTGTTGGTGATAGTCTAATAACTAACTTGCCTTGATAACAAGAAGTGCAAGAAAATTTATTATTTAAAAGAATCTTTAAATTATTTAATGAATGCCTATTTGAGTTTTCTACAATATGTCTCATCATAATTCATCTAGGATGTCCCAATCGATTATGCCAAAGTACAAAAGTATTGGAATCAGTAACCTTTTGGTTTGATAGAATGTGCCTCAATTGCACTAATTCTTGTCCAATATTGGCCACAAGATAAAGATGGGAACTTCTCAATAGCCCTCTTCTTGCCAGAGATATTTTTGGTAACAATGAGATATTCAAGATATCTATTGTCTCAGTATGATATCCATTTCGGCGGATATCTTTAAAACTCAACAAGTTCGTCTTGGACATGGAGGAGAACATTGCATTATATATGATATGTATTGTTCCCCTAGGTAGAGTTATAGCAGCTCTTCCAGGGCTGTCACTTAGATTACTACTACCAGAGATTATAATAACATTTGCCGTACACATACTTAAATGAGAGAAATATTTCTTTTCTTTGAATGTTGAATGTGTCGTACATGAATCAACTAAAAAATATTTTTACAATTGAACTTTGATCATATTTTTCATAAAAGATATTCATATTTGCTTCACATGGTTTGACATATAAAAAAATTATTTTATTATTAGATATATATAGATATTCCAAACAGTTGCTACACGAGAAGAGAAAAATTGAAATAATGAATACAAAAATAAACAAAATGTGACGCATGGGCCATAAATTGAACGAAATACTTTGACTTGTTTAACTAAGTACTAACGTGTTACTACTGCCACTAAAACATAAAAATCAAACAATATTCTTTAAGTCTCAAGTAACGAAAAATTCGAATGACAGTAATGTTTTACTTTGAAATACACTGGAAAAAATATTACTATATTTAATAAAAACGAAACAACACTATTTTATAAAATAAATAATACTAATTGATACAAATGACTACTACTTATATAAAGAACTATAATTCTACAAATAGGCAAAAATAAAAATAAAAATCAAACTACTCAATCATCTTTAGCTATGGATCCGTCACTGATCAAGTGGTCTATTTTTCCATCAGGGTGCTCAAAGAAGTCTGTCACATCCAAGTGGGTGATGTCAAATTCATTGTTATAGAAAAATTATCTTCAGGGACTTTATTCTTTAGAGATTCTTGATAAAGTTCAACCAAATAATTTGGTGTACGATAAATATTTTCCCAATACCCTTTTTCACCGCAAAGATAACATTCAGTTTCTGAACCCTTTGCCTTTGACTTCTCATCTTTCCCTTTCCACTTTTGGTGGTTATTTTTCTTTGGGGGATGATTTAGACCAATAAAATTTCGTCTTTGGCCACGACCACTACTACGACCACGAACAGGACAATGACCTTTTCCACGCTTAGTATAAAGGGAATACACCTCATCCATTTCAGGCAATAGTGTAGACCCAGTGGGTCAATTTTTGTGATTTCTCATGAGCAAGTCGTTGTTTCGTTCAGCAAATCAACTCAGAGTACTTCTTGAAACATTTCCCTCGGTATTGCTGTTGCAAGACCATATTGGAAGTATGAAATGTTATGAACATTTTTTCAAGCATATCTTAGGCAGTGATACTATCTCTACAGAGTTTCAATTTAGAAGTAATTCTGAACATCGCAGAATTATATTCAGAAACAGACTTAAAGTCTTGGATCCTCAAATGAGCCCAATCATATCGTGCGCTTGGAAGAGTGACCAAATTTAAGTTGTCATATCTTTTATTTAAGCCATTCCACAAATTAAGTGGATCTTTGACTGTGAGATATTCTATTTTCAATTCTTCATCAAGGTGATGGCGCAAGAAAATCAAGGCTTTATCAATTTCTTAAGTAGATGCTTTATCTTATCTTTAATGGTGTTTCCAAGACCCATTGCATATAAAGGGATTTCAGCATCCAACACCCATGTCATATAGTTCTTGCCCAAAAATGTCAAGGGCAACGAACTTTCGTTTCCTAATATCACTCATAGTTAAAAGAGGAGAAAAATTATACCTTAGTATTTCAAAGAGCTTCTTGAGACGGTAGAGTCTCGTGCTGATAATGTGAGATGAAACAATAAACAAGAATATTCCAAACAAAGAGAGAGAGAGAATTCTTATTTAGGATTAATTACAATAGAATAGAACCCCTCAATTTATAGGAAAAAAGTGACTTAGCCACCAAGTAACAAACCCTAAAATCTCTCTAAAATATAGACATTCACCTTAAACATAAATTTATTTATAACACTTCTCGAAATAAGCTGATTTTGCAGTTGGCTAGTCTAGGAGAATCCAAAGAAAATCGCAAGAAGTGGATTTCTTGTAAACCTTTTGCTCTTAATATTGACCTTTTTTGTTTTAATATTTCGTTTTGTTATAAAATGACCGATTAATTAGGATTCACATGACATAAGGTTCATTTAAAAGGAAAGCACGCTTGAACTAAAAATTTCTAATTAAGAGTGGAGGCACTCTTAACGAAAACTTATTCTTGCTATGTTTATCAACATTTCTCCTCAAAACAATACTTATTTAGAGGATGAAACGAACCAGTCATATGAAATCATCTCAGGACAGAAGATCAACAAGAGTAAATTTGGTTTCTATGTGCCAACAAACTTCCCTCAATCTAAGCTCAATAAAGTGGAGGATATTACTGGTTTTTCTCAACTTCAGTTCTCAATGCAATACTTGGGATGTCCCGCCTACTTGGGGAGAAGGAAAATAGTTCACTTTAACAACATGGTACCTAAAGTTTCTAATAGACTGCAAGGATGGCAAGGGAAGCTCCTATCTTATGGTGGGAAAGCTGCTCATCAAATCAGTATTGCAATATCTTTCTCTTCACTTGCTTTCTGTTCTTTATCCTCCTAAAATTGTTCTTTCACAAGAAATTGTGAAGATCATAGCTAATTTTTTCTGGGGAAAGGATGACATCAAAAATAAATTCCAACGGAGAAAATGGAGTGATCTATGTTTCCCTATTCTTGAAGGTGGGGCGGACTTTAGAACACTATCGGATTTTGCAAATGTCTTCTCTGCTAAGGCATGGTGGAACTTCAGAACTGATCAGAGTCTCTTGAATGATTTCTTGAGTGCTAAGTACTATAAAAGGCTACATCGTATTGCAAGGAAGTGGTCCTATGGCCAATCTCACAACTGAAAAAGGTTAATGGAGATTAAAGAAGATGCTGAAAAACATATCCTTTTGAAGATTGTGATAGGTTAGATATCCTTATGGTGGGATAATTGGTCTGGTAAGGGACCTAGCCAAGTTAATCCAATTCCGTAATGTCCCTTAGGAAATTCCAGGTGAACTATTTCTTTGAGGATGGGAAGTGGAATTCCAATAAAATCAGGAATGCCCTTCCTCGTGATATTGTTAATGACATTTTGGAGATTGATATCAATACTGGAAGGGAGGATAAGCCAATATGGATGATTGAATCTAAGGGAGACTTCACTTGCTATTCTTCTTGGCAGATATTGAGGAGATAGAGGAATACTTCATTAATTGCTACCATGATTTGGTAGAAGAAACTTCCTTTCAAAATATCTTTCTTCATGCTAAGAATGCCACATAATAGAATCCTAACTGATGAAGGCCTATAAAGATTCAGATTGATCTTACCATCAAGGTGCTCGTCTTGTAATAGTCACAAGGAAGAGACCATCATGCACCTATTTCGTGAGAGTTATATTGTAAAACAGGCGTAGTCCTTTTTTGCTCAGAGTTGTGGTATTACAATAAGACAAGGAGACATTAGGCAATTGATCATGTCTTGGTGGCTAACTAAGGCAAAGAATGGAATCCATGCAGTGATCCTACAATGTCTAACATCCATTGTATGCTGGGAGATATGGAAAAGCAGGTATGCAGCTAGATTTGAGAACTTACATATGTTTGGAGAGCTATAATTATGCAGATATGCAGGTCCATGATTATGCTATAGAACAATCAATTTCATAGAGTACAATTCCCCTTGCATTGGAATGATATATGCATATCGGTGGAGAATGCAAAATAGCTACTTAGTAGCCAACTAATTAAATGGTGCAAACCTGATTTTGGCTGGCTAAAGCTGGACATTGATGGCTACGGTAAAGGAAACCCATAAAGTGCTGGAGGTGGTGGTGTTATTAGATATCATCAGGGATCCTTTAGTGTTGCTTTTGCTGAGTATTATGGCCAATGCACCAATAATTTTGCAGAGTCAAAGGTCATGCTACATGGGTTGAAATTGTGTTTAAGCAAAGGATTTTTGAATGTAATTATCGAGTCTGATTCTCAGGTAATCATTAACATGATTAACAACAAAATTAAGGCTTCTTGGTAGATACATCATATCATTGAGCAGATTATTCAAATCTCTAGCAAAGGTAATTTTACTTTTGTCTATACATACAGAGAAGGTAATAGTGTTGTTGATCAACTTGCTAATCTGGGGGAGAGTTTAAGAGTTAAGGTCACCTTTGATACCACTAGTTCTTGGTCGGACATAGTGAGATCTTCACTAAGACTTGATCAAATCGGTTTTCAAAACTTCAGATTCAAACCAAGGAAGAACCATTTTGCTATTAATGATGTTTCTAGATATAGCTAATTTTGTACAGTAGTGCTAACTATATGTATAGAACCTATTAGTGAAGGGCATATTTTCAAAGTGTAACGGAGGAAATCTCCCACAGTAGGCAGACTTTTTTGATACTTTTGTACTGGAGAATGAGATATATCATTCACACTATTTTGGAGGCCATGGTTTATATCCTCCTCCGTATACTTATTCCTTTATATAAGAATATTTCAGCTTATTTTAGTGATGGCAAACCTTAAAGATACTTTAAAGCCAGTTGTCTTCTATATGGCAACTCAAGACACTATTTTAAGTATTCAATTTTAAAGTTGATTTAATAGAGTCTCATTTTTCTTTTCTTTCAACTTCAAGTAGTTCAAATTGGAAGAAAAAATAGCCAAAAAACTTTTTGTGTTTGCTTCTTAATCTGATTCTTCCCAGTAGGGAGTTCATAATTATCTGAATTCAATCTTTGGGTGCTTGTATCATTATGTGTTAGTGTATACGGTCAAAATTAGGCTTGTCCTTTTTTGTATGGTTAATCAAGACCGGGGTGGCAAGTCAAGGTTCGACTCATGTTATATCGGATCGTGACATGAAGATATATTGCTAAGCTCGTGACTCAAGGACCTACCGAGATCGAAACCAGCCAAGATCGAGACCGAGCGGGATATAGTTCGAGCAAGATCGAAGCAAGCCTGCTGAGTCGAATAACAGAAAGCTGAGATATCTATGATCGGACAAGGATCATAGCAGAAATTTGGGCATGTATCAAGCCAAGACCGGTTAATTAGTAAATCATGGGATTTCCTTCTGTATTTAGAATTGTAGCATAAGTAAAACTCATCTACTATATAAATGGGGGTTCTAATCAATTTGTAATCATCATACTCACGCATAACGAAGCAATACATTACATTTTCTATCTTAAGCTCACATATTCTGTTGTTCAGTTCATACTTTTCAATAGCATACTTAGTTGGTTCGAGGGCCATCTAGCTTGAAGGCCAAGGCTGTGCATTACATTGGTTTACTTTATTTCCATTTACAGCCAATTTCTAATATCAATTTTCATATTTCTTAGTTTGAACCAAGTGAAATCACATATCCTTAAAATCACTTATAAATTTAGTTGTTATCCGATTTTAAGGGTAAACAGTTTGGTGCCCACCGTGAGGCTAAGGATAATAGTGATTGACTAGTATTACTTTTCGTAACACACACTGCTTTACAAGATCACCATGTCGAACTCTCAATCAGTACCCACACACAACTACAATGGCCCTTGTTTTCATGGTGAAAATGACAACATAGCCGCCCCAGGAACGAAATTCCTCCAGTTGACTTTGAGGGAGTACCAGTTGCAGGCCCCATCGACGTCAACTCCCATATTGACATTAATGTAAATCTGGTCGTAGACCCCAAAAATAGCATCCGTAGAGATGTTCGATCAATCGGTCAGAATGCACAGGGCGGCGAAGAAGGAGGAATCAGTCTTCGAAAAATATTCGAAATATTGTAGGATCAACAAGCTGCAATAGCGCAACTCCAAAATCAGAACCATGAACCGAGTAGGGTCGAGCCCGAGCCATCGCATGAAATTGTTCATAGGGCCGAACCAGTGCCGAGAAGATCAAACGTGGATGAATCAGGGACCGACCCTGCTATTATGAAAATGCTCGATGAGCTGGCAAAGAGAATTGAATCGGGGGAGAAGAAGATTGAAGCAAATGACAAGAAAGTAGAGACATATAATTCCAGAGTTGATCAAATTTCGGGGGGCACCACCGATTTTTAAGGGTTTGTATTCAAAGAAGTTCGTGCAAAATCCCTCCCCCCTGAGCGTAGCTCCTAAAACCATTCCAAAGAAATTCCGCATGCCATAAATTCCCAAGTATAATGGAACTAACGACCCCAACGAGCATGTTAATTCTTACACATGCGCAATTAAGGGGAAATATCTAGAGGATGATGAGATCGAGTCTGTACTGCTGAAGAAATTCGGAGAGACCTTATCAAAGGAGGCGATGATATGGTACCATAATTTGCCACCCAACTCCATTGATTCCTTTTCCATGCTCGCAGATTCCTTCGTTAAATCACAAGCCGGAGCCATAAAGGTCGAGACTAGGAAGTCAGACCTCTTTAAGATGAAGCAGAAAGACAATGAGATGCTCATAGAGTTCGTGTCTCGATTCCAAATGGAGCGCATGGATATACACCATGTCACCGATGATTGGGCCGTTCAGGCCTTCACTTAAGGGATAAACATATGAAGTTCGGTATCCTCACATCAGTTAAAATAGAACTTGATCGAATATCCATCTGTCACCTGAGCCAATGTGCATAATTGGTACCAGGAAAAGATTAGGGTTGAAGATGACCAGATTGGAACACCTTCCGGGTCCGTTTATTCAATTAGGCCCGTCGACGGAGTTAAAAGGGATATTGACTGGGAACCACGGTCGAATAGAGATCGATATCAGCCATACTGTGGAGATCGGAGAAATAACGGGTCTGGACGCAACCCCGTTCGAGGTGATAGAAGAAATGATCGAGGACAGAGCTCTCGAGGGCTCAAGAGTGAGAGTTGCTTCGATAGGAATGTCAAGCCCAAAGAAGCATTGCGACTATCATAATACAACTTCAATGTTGATGCGTCAACTATTGTATCATCCATCGGGCGCATCAAAGACACCAGATGACCTCGGCCTCTACACACCGATCTGGCCCAAAGAAATCCTAATCAAATGCGCAAGTATCATGGAACCTATGGTCATAAGAAGATTGCCGACAACTAAGGGAAGAGGTAGCCCAATTTTTCAACGAGGGGCATCTTCGAGAATTCTTATGTGATCGGGCTAAGAACCATTTCAAGAGAAGACATTCAAACAGACAGAATGAGCAAGAGGAGTCGTAGCACGTAATCCACATGCTTGTCGGAGGGGTTGATATTCCTCAGGGGCTCGTATTCAAACACATCAAGGCGTCGATCACAAGGAAAAAGCGAACTCGAGATTATGTACCGGAAGGAACCTTGTCTTTTAACGACAAGGATGCAGAGGGGATCTTACAACCTCACAACGACGCACTAGTAATATCTGTTCTTATGAATAAAACTCAAGTTAAACGTGTTTTGATTGATCCAGGTAGCTCGACCAACATTATTCGATCGAGGGTTGTAGAACAGCTCGGCCTACAAGACCAGGTTGTGCCCACAGCCCGAGTACTTAACGGGTTTAACATGGCATGAGAAACCACCAAAGATGAAATTACTTTGCTAGTAAATGTGGTCGGGACCATCCAAGAAACAAAGTTCCATGTGATCGATGGTGACATGAGGTACAACGCCCTATTCGGAAGGCCATGGATCCATAACATGAGGGCAGTACCTTCGACCCTTCACCAGGTTCCGAAGTTCCCGACACCAGAGGGAGTCAAAATGGTGTACGGGGAGCAGCCCACTGCCAAGGAAATATTTGCAGTCGATAAAGTGATACCAATATTGACGCTCTCATCAGCAAAGGGAACAGATTCGAAGGGAAAACATGAGGCCAAATAGCAACCATAGACACCAACCTCGACCCAATCGGAGAAGAAAGGGACCGACGAGGATGACGACTACTAGATCCCTCGATCCTTCATAATTCCCGATGATTCCGACACTACCAAGTCAACGGTCGAAGAGCTGGAACAATATATACTAATCGAGCATCTGCCCGAATGAAAGGTATAATTAGGCACGGGGTTAATCCCTGAGCTTAGGAAAAAAATTATTCAATTCCTTTAGATAACATGGATTGCTTTTCTTGGTCCCATCTCGATATGACAGGGATCCCACCGGAAATCACTACCCATAAATTAAGCCTGGACCCGAGGTTTCATCCGGTGAAGCAAAAAAGAAGGCCCCAATCCGAGATTAAGCATGCATTCATCAAGGACGAGGGAACCAAACTTCTCAAAATAGGATCCATTCGAGAAGTAAAGTATCCTGAATGGTTAACAAACGTAGTGGTCGTCCCTAAGAAGGGAAATATACTTAGAATGTGCATAGATTATAAAGACCTGAATAAAGTATGCCCTAAGAATTCTTTTCCTTTGCCTAATATCGATCGTATGATCGATGCCATGACCGGCCACGAGATTCTCAATTTTATCGATGCCTACTCCGGGTACAACCAAATATAGATGAACCCGGAGGATCAGGAAAAGACCTCGTTTATCACTAAGTATGACACCTACTGTTATAATGTAATATCGTTCGGACTAAAATATGCTGGTGCAACTTATCAACGACTAGTAAACTGGATGTTCGAAGAACAAATAGGAAAATCAATGGAAGTTTATATCGATGACATGTTAGTTAAGTCCCTACGAGCAGAGGGCCATTTGAAGCATTTGCCGGAAACTTTCGATATACTGAGGAAGTACAATATGAAGCTCAACCCAGAAAAGTATGCGTTCGGGGTCGGCTCGGGCAAGTTTCTTGGCTTCATGGTATCCAATCGGGGGATCGAGATCAACCCCGAAAATATCAAAGCTATCGAGGACATCACTATAGTAGATAATTTAAAGGCCGTGTAGAGGCTAACAGGGCGCATATCCGCCCTAGGGTGATTCATTTCGAGATCCTCAGATAGGAGCCACTGATTTTTCTCACTACTAAAGAAGAAGAGTAGTTTTACATGGATTCCAGAATGCCAACAGGCCTTGGAGGAACTAAAGCGGTACTTATCGAGCTCGTCGCTGCTTCACACTCCAAAAGCGGACGAGAAACTTTACTTGTATTTGGTAGTCTGAGAGATAGCGGTAAGTGGAGTATTGGTTCAAGAAGATCAAGGTACGCAATTCCTTGTCTATTATGTTAACCGAACCTTAGGTGAGGCGAAAATCAGATATCTACACTTAGAAAAATTGGCGCTTGCTTTAATAAGCGCCTCTAGGAAACTAAAGCCATATTTTCAATGTAATCCAATATATGTTGTGACAGCTTATCCACTTTGAAATATTTTGCACAAACCCAAGCTTTTAGGTCTATTAGCCAAATGGGACATAGAAATCAGTGGGTACAATATCAAATCTAGACCCCGAACCGCTATCAAGTCTCAAATCTTGGCTGACTTCGCCCCGGCCCTCGTACCCGAGGTTGAAAAAGAACTATTAATAAAATCGGGGACATCCTCGGGAATCTGGACCCTCTTTACAGATGGTGCTTCGAATGCGAAGGGGTCCGGGCTATTAATCGTACTAAAACTACCCACAGGTAATGTAGTTAGACAATCTATCAGGACTACAAAATTGACTAACAATGAGGCCGAGTATGAGTCCATGATTGCAGGTCTCAAATTAGCTAAAATCTTGGGAGAGGAGGTCATCGAGCCAAGTGTGATTCCCTCTTCGTGGTAAACCAGGTTAATAGGACCTTTGAAGTCCGAGAAGACCGAATGTAGAGATACTTAGATAAATTACAGGTGACTCTACACTGATTCAAGGAATGGGACCTTGCAACATGTACCTCGAACACAGAACAACGAGGCCGATGCCCTCGCAAATTTAGGGTCATCGGTCGAAGACGATGAACTCAACTCGGGGACTGTCGTACAACTCATGAGATCAGTGATTGAAGAAGGTCACGCCGAGATAAACTCCATAAGTTTGACCAGGGTTTGGAGAAACAAGTACATAGAGTATTTGAAGAACGGAAAACTTCCATCAGATCCAAAGGAATCGAGAGCTCTATGCACAAAGTCAACACAGTTCTGTATTGGTAAAAAAGATCTTCATACGTCTAATAAATCTTGATGACTCAGTAGTCTACGTGGAGCAATGAAGACACGACAGCTGGACGGGACTCTAAGAAGAGGTACGAGGCAAAGAGGCACGACAAATCACACCCGTGGGTTAATTAGCTACGGAAGTCTCAACCTAATTGAGCGGATGAAGAGACACGGTCAAAAGTGTATTTGGACAGAATAAAGGGCAGATTCAAAGATCTTCAAATTAGATATCCATACATTACACAACATTCACTCAATAGTTACGGTTGATTCATTGTAACGTTACATTAGAGTCATTATTAGTCATTAATTCTCAATCACCAAAAAAGGTAGACGTTATGGTAGGAAATTCCCTATATAAAGGAGAAAAATATAACCTGTAAAGGGAGAGAAAAAAACCATTCGAACTACTATTGCAATATACTTACTTCTTGTGCATCTTACTGCTTTCCATTTATAAGTTTGCTTACAATTATAATCTTATTCTTTGGTTATCGGAAACTCGTGTTCTTCTTAAAATAGCTTTGGGAAAAGAATCCAATTCTTTGGTTAAACAAGTTCACCTTGTCCGAAGACGGAACCCTGTTTAGATAAATGTTCGATGGACCGTTGGCAATATGTCTGGGGCTGGGAGATACCGAATACGTTCTACGAGAAGTTCACAAGGGCACTTATGAAAATCATTCTGGTGCTGAATAATTGCTCCACAAAGTAATCAGAGCAAGGTACTATTGGACCGATATGGAGAAAGAGGCAAAGGAGTTTGTTCGAAAATGTGACAAATGCCAAAGGCATGTGCCAAAGATTCATCAACCCGGGGAACTGCTCCACTCGGTCTTATCCCCATGGTTGTTCATGAAATGGGCGATAGACATCGTCGGCCCTCTTCCATCGGCCCCAGGAAAGGATCAGTTTGTTTTGTTTATGATTGATTATTTATCTAAGTGGGTTGAAGCACAAGATTTTCAAAAAAGTCGGAGAAAAGGAAGTCATAGACTTTATTTGGGACCACATCATTTGTCGATTCAGGATGCCATCTGAGATTGTGTATGATAATGGAAAGTAGTTCATCGGCAGCAAGGTGACTAAATTTCTCGAAGATCACAAGATCAAATGGATCCTATCAACGCCTTATCACCCCAGTGGGAACGGACAAACCGAATCGACCAACAAAACCATCATCCAAAATCTTAAGAAGAGATTGACCGACGCCAAAGGGAAATGGAGAGAAATACTACCCGAGGTTCTATCGGTATACCGCACAACATCGAAATCCAGTATCGGAGAAACACCATTCTTGTTAGTTTGTTGGATGAAAGATGTGAAGCCGCCCTCGTCCGGTTGGCCGCCAAAAAATAGCGGATCGAAAGGTACTACAATAAAAGAGCTAATCTTCGACATTTTAACATCGGGGACTTGGTGCTAAGAAAAGTCACCCTCAACACCCGAAATCCGAATGAAGGAAAACTGGGTCTGAACTGAGAAGGACCATACCAGATTCTCGAAGTCACTAAAAAGAGATCCTACAAGCTCGGGACGATGAACGGCGAACAACTACCAAGCAATTGGAACATACCACACCTAAAATGATACTACTGCTAAGGTACGACCCCCCTCCCCCCCCCTTCCATTTTTAATTCCATTTTAGACTAACTCTTGCAGGTAGTTAACTGGGAGCGGCAATAGATTTTTTTGACATAAAGTCTTTACGTCTGAAAGCATGCATTGCACTCTTTTTCCCTTAGTCCGATTTTGTCCCAAATGGGTTTTCAGTGAAGTTTTTAATGAGGCAACCATTGATCGTGCTGCCTTAGAACAATTCAACATTATCCGAGGCTTCTTTGCAATCAACCTCGTATACTTGGAGGGAATTGTCCTTGAATGTCAACTTTGATGCGAGGAAATTACTCCATAGCAGCGGGGTCTCGATAGTTAAAATTTGTAAGGGCCAAACGGTCAAATGAACTGTGCCCGCATAGGTTGCTCGAGCCCTGGCACAGAACATGTACGCATGTATGATCATTTATAAAGAGAAGTATTTTTCCTTGCCAATATCTCATGCCTTAGAAAAGTTTTTCTACTTTACAATTTCATACTCTCGATCTATTATGGAAACAGGCTTAAGGGCAGATCATAACCAGAGTTCGGATAATCACCCCCACACTCGGGGACTGCCGCCCGAAAAGTAAATTCGAACAAGATCGAATTATTGAAACTTCGAGATCATAAGAATTTTTAGGAAACCCTCAAATTTTAAAGGCCAAGGCCACCCCACTCGGGGACTATTACTTCGGGCAAGCTCAAAGTAAACGGGAAATACGCCAATTAGGCAGATCTCCTACTAAGAGGGTATGTCATAATTAACACGGTTCGGAGACGTCCGAATTTCGTAACTAAATAGGCTTTTGAATTCTTTCATAATCGGTTAAAAAAGGCTACCCCCGACAAATTCGTAAGAGGCTTTGATGCGTGGCTAGAATCCATAATTTTAAGCATCATGTACCGTACATTTTATGTGCGTTTGTGATAAAAATACATGTTATATGTGCATAATGGAGTCTATTTCATGTGTAGGTGAATTGTAGATGGAAGCCGAGCTAAATGGGTGCATAAACGTCAAAAATACGCTCAAGAGTCGAAAAGGAGTGACCCGAGCCATAGTGGGGCGTTTTGCCCCTAAAGCCCGGCCTACCCAGGCTATAGTAGGGTGTTAGAGCCCAAACGCCTGGCCTACCCAGGCTATAGCTGGGCGTTTGGGGCTTAACGCCGGGGGTCCCTGGTCCGGTCAATTCTGAGTTTTGAAGGTTTTAAGTATTTCCCGATTTGAATAGAAGTCTCCTACACGTTTAGGGTTTATCCCAAACATATAAATAGACCCAAAAACACAACTTTGTGGGAGATTGGACGTGGGAGATTCACGGAGGGACGTGGAGGAACACACACCACGCTTGAAGGAGGCTTCTACCGAGTTTTTCTTCTCTTCTCTTCCTTTAGTTTCATAGTTCATTAGTTCTAGAGTTTTGGGTGCTACATGAACGTTGTAGTTTGAAGCTTGAATTATCCTTATTATTTTATCATATTGGTTTATTTATTCAATCTTGTGCTTAATTATTTGATTGCTTGATCACTAATTGAATACTATCTACGAATCTAGGATTGAACTCGGGAGAGGGAATTATAGATTGCATATAAGATTGGGTAGAGCAAGATCTTAACTCTTCAGGGGAGCGGATTTGCTGCTTGATTATTATTCGGAAATTATTAATGCGTTCTTGTTAATCCTAATTATTAGGAATATAGGTGTTAGGTTAGCTTGAATAGGCGAGTTGTACTTCGGGAGAAGGCTACGAGGAATATTAATCTCGTCAATCAATAAACTAGATAAATTAATCAGACGATTTAAGTGAAAAACTCAACAAGATTTTTTGCTAACCCATAGCTCTAGAATATCGGCTATTATTGAATTCGTGTCTAATCTCGCCCATTTGTTTCTTTAATTTCATAGTTTACTATTCTAGATTAATTTTAGGTAAATATTCATACTTTAGTGTTCGCTTGAATAGATTAATTGTTTGGGTTTAATTTAGTTGATAGTTAATCACAAGTCTCTGTGGGTACGATATCTGAACTTATAATCCTATATTACTTGTCGACCACATATACTTGCGTGTGCGTTTTGGAACCAACAAGTTTTTGGCGCCGCTGCCGGGGACTTAGAAATTAACTATTCTACTAGATTGAAT
>ML403864.1:49124-113980 GCA_005239525.1 Nicotiana knightiana | reverse complement strand
TGTGTGTGTGTGTGTGTGTGTGTGTGTATTATTTTTATTGTAATTGTTACGTAGAAATAAGGGAGGACTTATATATATTATTTTTATTGTAATTGTTACGTAGGAATAAGGGAGGACTTATATATATATATATATATATATATATATTACTTTTATTTTATTTTTTTTGTTTTCGAAAGAGAAATCTTTAAAACATAGTTCTTTCGAAATACATGATTTTTCAAATATACTCCCCCAATAAATGTATTTCAATATCATTTTCTGCAAGACCAATGCTTTTCAAATATACCTTTGAAATAAAAGTCCTTCAGACATAATTTTATTTAAGGCAAATACTTTTTCAGCTATACTTTTCAATAAAAATCTTTCGATCATAATCTCCTCAAGATAAATCTACCGGAACTCAGTCCGTGACTCAGAATTTTTCATGGAATACAGGGAGAAAGCTCGCGGAATCTCGTCCGTAGTCCCAATTTAAATATGCAAATGCAGTACAGGGGGAAAACTCTCAGAATCTCGTCCGTAGTCCCAATTTAAATATGCAATGCAGTACAGGGGGAAAGCTCCTGGAATCTCATCCATAGTCCCAATTTAAATATGCAAATGCAGTACAGGGGGAAAGCTCCCGGAATCTCGCCTATAGTCCCAATTTTAATATGCAATGCAGTACACGGGGGAACCTCCCAGAGTCTCGCTCGTAGTCCTAATTTAAATATGCAATGCAGCCAACTGGGGAAAACAACAAGAATGCGACAGGAACAACACCTATTGCCACAATAGGCGCAAAAGCAACAAAAGACAGAATGCAAGGTGCGACGAGCAAATCAATACAATAAATTGAATCACAAGAATGGTTAAAACTCACTCATAAGCAGTAGTCACTGAAGGGAATACCAAGCACAATTGAAACAATATAATGAGGGGAAAACAAAACAAATATAGCAACGATTCACAATATTCAAGTTATCAATAAGAAACCAATAACCCCGGCAAGGGAAAACAGTTATAACCAATCTCGCTTAAACAATCAACTAAACTTAATTAGCACTTAACGGGAAAAATCATTTAAATCAAAATGTACGACTCACGGGCATGCTTGACACCAACGTATAGATATTCCAATCTCAGCTAAACAATTATAGGGCGAGACTATGCTAATTCTAGTCAAATAGGCAGTTTATGAAGGAAGATATAGCACGACGGTAGAAAAGATAAAGTCTTCAGTTAAGTAAATTTACGAGAAAATAAGCAACAAAGAAAAACTAAGCAAGAAATTTCTAATTTAAGCGAAATAGATGAACTAGCAATCGTAACTCAGATATAACAAATACAACTTCATACACAGGGAATATAAGGACCTAAGAATCCTAAAAGGCCAACCTAGTTGCAAATAAGTCCGAGTACGCATTCGTCACCTCACGTACGCGGGCTACAATCAACATAGAAGACTCAATCCTAAGGAGTAGTTCCCCCACACAAGGTTAGGCAAGATACTTACCTCAACCGCTCTGACCAAACTTGATATCACGTTCTTGCCACGAGTATCCGACTCCGAATGGCCCAAATCTATTCAATTCAATTGCATAATATATATATCACTTTAAGGAATCAAAATAGCTAATAAGTTCGAAGCTAATACGCGAAATTAGGAAAATTGGCCAAAAAGTCCCTCGGGCCCACATCCCAGAATCGAGTGGAAATTAAAATTTTGAACACCCATTCACTCAAGAACTCATTTGAACAAGAACCATCAAAAACCGACGTCAAAATCTTATTAAATTCTTGGATTTGTATTTGGGGAAACTTCTTCCCATTTTCATGATTTTTCACCCCAATTCATTGATTGCATGGAAGAAATTGCTATAGATTAATGATATACAAGTGAAATAAGGTTAGGAATTGTTACCTATGAAGCCTTTCCTCAAAACCCACTCCAAATCGCCTACACTCGAGCTCCAAATCGTTTTTAGAAGATATGAATTTCAAGCCCTCGAATTTGGTATAAACTGCCCAACGATTTCCGCACCTACGCCCCTTGGACCGCACTTGCAGAAAATCCATCACAGGTGCGAAAACCCACTAAAAGGCCTGGGGCCACACCTGCAGTCACTGGGCCGCATCTGCGACTCCGCACCTGCGACCCCAACCGCACCTGCGAGAACTGGTTGACTTGATCAAGACAACACCTGCGAGACCCTCTTCTGAACCTGCGTGTCCGCACCTGTGGAAAATCCATCGCAATTGCGAGACACCAGAACCAGGCCTAAGGGTGGCAGGTGGGCCGGGCCCGACCCGGGACCGACCCGGGCCCACGGGTTATACGGGCTAGCGGGCTAAACAGGTCGGCCCGTGGGGGGTCCGGGCTTGGGGGGCTTTAGGCCCGTGGGGGGCCGGTTCTAAGTGTTGGACCCGTGAGCCCTATCCCGTTTAGCCCGGACCCGGCAGGCGGTCCTGGGCCGGGCCAAGAGGGCCCAGCGGTAAAAATTCAAAAAAAAATGGCCAACGGCCAGATTTTTAAGATCTAGCCGTTGGAGCCTCAAAAGAGCCGTTTGGCATGTTTAAAAATTAGTCATTTGGCNTTACTCACAAAAATATCAATCTCTCTCTAATTTTCTTCTACTATTGCTTACTTTATTATTGAAAATTGTGAAAAATTGTGAAGTTGGTGAATTGAAGTCTTCAAGTCTTCAACATTATACAGTTTTCAAGAAGTTTCTCGTCAATTCGGTAAACTCGTTCCAACTCCTAAGTTTTAATATTATAGTTTTGTTTGTTTTAGTTTGTATAATTATAATTAATATGGCCTTTTCTTTGAAAAAAATGTTTAGTGGTAAGGGAAAATCTAAAGTCGGTGAATCTAGTGGCCAAGCTACTACTCCTCCCCCAGCTCCCCGACGTAGATCTATTACCCGTCCTCCCCCACCTATTATTCTTGATAGTGATAACCCTTGTTTTCAATTTACTGATAGTCAGTTTATACATGATCTTACACCAGGTTCACAATTAAATGATGAATATATGAATGCTCTTTATGGTAATCCAACTATCTATGAAAATGATGAGGAAAATGATGATTTAGATGAAACTCAACCCGATTTAAATGATACACCTACTAGTCCTCTTGTTAACCAAACTGATAATAACCCAAATGATGCTCCGGGTGACCCTCCTGTAGTAACCCCTACTTTTAATAGACAACGTGCTAAACGGGCCGAAACATCTCTTGTTTGGCATTTTTTTTACTCAACTAAAAGATCAAATAAGGCTAAGTGTAAAACTTGTGGGGTGTTGATGTCTCATAAATTTAATGACCACCGTGGCGGTACGGGTAGTTTGAGTAGACACATATTGAAACACCCTGATGCTAAAATTAGATTTCAACAAATGAAAGCTCAACAAGAGGGGACAAGTGTAGGTACTCAGGTTAACCCTAGTACCGGGTCGAACCTAGTTCAACCGGGAATTAACACTGTTACCGGTGGCATTTTATATTACGATCCAAATAAAGATCGTGAAGAATTGGCAAAAATGGTTACTGTTATGTGCTTACCATATAGTTTTCCCTCTAACCCTCACTTTGTCCATTATATTAGAAGAATTTTTAATCCTACTTATAAAGGATGGCCTCGCACAACCGTAAANGCCCGGAAGCGGTGATGAACAAGCTTCTTTTCCGCCACCACCAACGGAAGTTCCTCCCAACCTTGAAGGATTTATGAAATTTGTTAGGGATACTATGTAGATTAATATGTAACTTATATTTTGGCACATCTTGATTAGTTTTTTTCCCTTTTAATGGTGGTATTAGTACCTTAGTTGTGCTCATTCCATTGGGGGGAGGAAGACTAAGAAAGATATTGTCATTTTTTTAAATGTCGTTATTAATAAAATTTATAAGGCATTTCCTTGAATATTTGTGTTTACACTTGAATTACAATACATATCTAATAGTTATATAATATAATTTACAATAAATTGTCTTAGATAATATAATATAATTACATAACAAAAATTTTGTAACTCTAGAATAACACTTATATAATACACTTATACAAGATTTATAAGAAATTGCCTTACATAAAAAAAAATAAAAAAAAATAGCCCCGACCCGTTTAGGCACGTTTGGCCTACGGGCCCGGCCCTCTTTGCCCGGGCCCATGTGGGCTTAGGCCCGTAAGGGGCCGGTTCCACACATATAGCCTGTTTGGCCCGGGACCGTTTAGCCCGGGCCCGCATAACCCAGGCCCGCATAGCCCGGACCCCCTTAGCTCGGCCTACTTGGCCCATTTGGCCCGGGCCCGGCCTGTTAGCCACCCATAGAACCAGCAATGGTTCAGCTGTTTCCTAGTTCAAAAAATCACCCGTTGAGCATCCGAAACA
Organism: Nicotiana knightiana; assembly: GCA_005239525.1. Taxonomy (NCBI): domain Eukaryota; kingdom Viridiplantae; phylum Streptophyta; class Magnoliopsida; order Solanales; family Solanaceae; genus Nicotiana; species Nicotiana knightiana. Next base: position 109,600 of record ML403864.1, on the reverse strand, counting down.
TCCTCGAGGCCCCCGTAACCTCAACCAAACTTACCAACCAGTCCTAATATCTTATCCAAACTTAGTCGAGCCTCCAAAACACATCACATAACACCAAAATCACCAATTATACATGGATTCAAGCCTAAGAACTTATGAAATTACAAAAAATTACAACTGATGCTGAAACACATCAAAACTAGTCCGAATGACCTCAAATTTTACACACAGGTCACAAATGACACAACGGACCTCCAGCCACTCTCGGAATTCCATTCCAAGCCCGATATCATGATTTCACCTATCGGTCGAGATCCCCGAAAATCTAACTTTTGCCAATCCAAGCCTCAATCTATCACAGACCTCGAAAACACATTCCGAATGCGCTCCTTGACCCAAAATTACTATATGAAGCTGCTGACATCATTCATAACTCATTCCGGAACCGTTTACATAAAAGTGAAAATTTCGGTCAAAATTTCACTGTTTAAGCTTCCAAAACAACAGTCTTTCTTCCAATTCGACTCTGAATCATCCGGTAACTAAACTCGACCATGCACGTAGGTCGATATACATGATACGAAGAGATTCAAGACCTTATGCCACCGAACGGAGTTTAAATTCTCAAAACGACCGGTCAGGTCATTACATTCTCCCCCTTTTAAAATAAACGTTCGTCCTCGAACGTGCCAAGATTCGCCTCGAAGTCTTCAAATCACTGAATGCACACTTCTAAATACACTTGTGGGTGATCCCACGTCACCCCAATCTACATAAGCCTGAAGACACCATATCAACTGCGATTTAGCCTTTCTACCAACACTGATAAGCCTCAGACCTCAAATTCTCACCTTCTCTTTATTTCCACAAGACCCGATTCTAAATCCATATTTGGTATCAGTCTCAACCGGCTACATCAAATCATGCCTACACCCACAAGGTACGTCAACACAACATAACACACCACACATAGGCCCTTAATAACACTTCTGATCATAATAGTTGTCCGAAATCAACTCAGCGCCGACAATTAGCCTCATATCCTATAGAATTATTTTTCAAACCTCCGTCACGCTGGTAAAAATGCAAGAAACACGAGGACCTCATACTTTGTCAGCCGAATCACCAAGCCACAACTAATACCACCGGGCACACACCCCACAAGCTAAAACTCAAAGAGCACAGAACGAAAATGACTGAATATGAAAGGAGGAACACTAAGGAAACTATCAAACAAGCCCGACATGCACAACTCTCTATCAATGCTAGCCTACAAAACAATATAACAAGAAAGAATTAAAGCACATGAACAAATCACAAGGATCCCATCCTGGTATGATATCCACCGCGGTACTCAGCCCGGTTTCAACACATCGAATCACGAAGGATCATGAGTGTCTCTCCCTCAACTCTACATCAAAAATAGGATATATATCCCACCAACTGAAACTTTTCACTAGATCGGTTCCTTCAACAAAATGAAACACGTGTTGGCTCCCACACCAGTGGAGTATAATAATCACAGCTCGTAACCACTACACTCAGGAATCACATCAAGCCTACCGTACTAGACAAAAGGAATTTTACTACTAGTCTCATATCTCTCAATAATGAAAAGAAACAAACGATAGACACGGGCTACCACTCACAAAATCTCCCAACAGGAGCAAACACGAGGATAGAGTGCTAAGCGTGAAACTCACTCGTGAATGAAGCGACAAATAAGGGAACTCATCCCGACTAGCATAGCTATAATGATATACAAACGTGCCCCTTTGAAACAAATCAAAACATACCTGCACGATAATATCTGGCACAACGGCCTCCAACCTACCATACGAAACACCTCAACAGGTCGGTCCTCCCCCTCTTGGGCGCCCTATACGCACCTGAATGCCCTGCTGTAACACATCTGCCTGGGGCCTGGGACAATCGCTCACCCTGTGACTGGTAGCTCCACACTCATAACAACCTCTCTACTGGCGTGGCTGTGGAAATTGTGCGATACGAGTACCTGAAAACCCATGCGAAGCCAGTAATGCAAACTAAGCTTGCTGACCCACAAAACCTCTACCGTGTCGCACCCTGCCTCCAAAATAAGGACCAGCAGATCTTTACGGACTATGAGACCTCCTTGCCTCCATGGACTGTCTCTCCTGATCTCGTTTGTTCTCTCGCTCCCGGTCCCACATGCCTTCTAACCGGCGAGCGATCCCTATCACCTGCTGAAACAAAAATACGACTCCAACTCTCGAGCCATGCTGAACCGAATATCTTTCCTGAGCCCTTCAATGAATCTACAGACTCGCCCTCTAATTGTAGCGACTAAGGCAGGTGCATGCCTGGCCAAATCACTGAATCTGATGGCATACTCCAATACTGACATAGTGCCCTGGCGTAACTGCTCAAACTCCGCGTGCCATGCATCCCGAAGGGACTGGGGTACAAACTCTCTCAAGAACATCTCTAAAAACTGACTCCACATAAGTGAAGCTGACTCGGCCGGGCTACCTAACTCACATGCCCGCCACCGCTGATAAGCCGCTCCCTGAAGCTAGAACGTAGTAAAAGCAAATCCATTGTCTCAACAATATCCAAAGTACGGAGGATGCTATGACACTCCTCCAGAAAACCCTGTGCACTCTCAGAATCCAATCTGCTTAATGTAGGAGGGTTATATCTCTTAAACCTTGCAAATCTAAGTTGCTCCCCCTCAGATATTGCTGCGCTGACCATGAGCTGAACTGGAACCACATGTTGTGTCACTATGACACCTGGACCCCGACCAACGTGATCTCGTTACTCTGGAGTATGGACGTTTGGAGTCTGGGCTCCTTCCCCAGTCGGTGAAGTAACTGGTGCAACCTGAAATAGCCCTGCCTGAGCCAATGTACCAAACATGCTTAGGAACTGTGCTACGGTCTCCTGAATCCTGGGGTAACAACAGGCGCCTCTGATGCCTGCCCCCCCTCCCTCAACAAGAAATGCTGGTGGCTCCTCAACGGCTGCTCTGGTAAGTGGCCTAGCTACGGCATGTGCTTCTCGTCAACCTCGGCCTCTACCCCTAGCCACATCTGTCTCGGGGGTAACATCATCAGGAACCGCGACTCGTGTCCTCACCATCTGTGAGAGAATAGAATGATAAATTTCAAACTTCAATGTCAATGAACTCGCACTATAGGAATGAAAGAAATGAAATTGTCCTAATAGTTCAGTAGCCTCTTGAAGATAAGTACAGACGTCTCTGTACCGATCCGCAAGACTCTACTAAACTCGCTTATGACTCGTATCACCTATGAACCTAGTGCTCTGATACCAACCTGTCACGACCCAAATCTCCCTCCGTTGGGTATCATGATGGAACCTAGTCTTAGGGACTAGGTAGCCATAACATTTACTAAATAACAACAATAATAAGGAAGAATCCAACAGTCTCGATATAGAATCTTGACAAAATTTAAAATTTCAAGAACCGGTAATACAAGTCATACGCTCTACGAAATTTTTCTACAACTCTGAAATACAACTGTTTTAGAAATAAGTAAGAACAGTTGAATGAAAACAGGAAGGTGACTCATAAGCTTGTTAACACAGCAGCATGTTACCTTGAGTCTCCTTGGTGATGATCCGCACAGCTAATAACAACCATTACCCGGATCTCCACACAAAAATGCACAGAAGTTTAGTATGAGCACACCACAGCGGTGCCCAGAGAGTATCAATATTAACCTCGGTAAAGTAGTGACGAGGACTAGTAAAGACACCACCAGTCTAATAAACTAAACATGCATCAATATAGAAATGACCGAACATAATATCTATCTAAAGATTTTACGATATAATTAACAACATGACAATATAATGCGGAAGGAATTACCAAAAATTAATCAACGAAACATCATAATAGTACACCGAAGAATGGAAAGAAATACGAGCCAAAACCGAAAACCACCACCAAATAAAAACACTAGCAAATCAACACTGTGTCAGTTTGTTCACATCAGGCCTTAGCCAATAAACCCAATAGACTGGTGAAAACTTTTAAACATCAGTTTATATTTAAATCTTTAATGATATGATCATTTCAGGATAGAACAATTTTCCTTGAAACCTACTTTCTCCGAATATACATACATACATACATACATACATACATACATATATATATATATATATATATATATATATATATATATATATATATACAAGAGAAATCTTTAAAACATAGTTCTTTCAAAATACATGATTTTTCAAATATACTCCCCCTTAAAATTTATTTCAATATCATTTTCTGCAACACAAATGATTTTCAAATATACCTTTGAAATAAAAGTCCTTCAGACATAATTTTCTTTAAGGCAAATACCTTTTCAGCTATACTTTTCAATAAAAATCTTTCAATCATAATCTCCTCAAGATAAAACTACCGGAACTCAGCCCGTCACTCAGAATTTGTAATGCAGTACAGGGAGAAAGCTCCCGAAATCTCGTCCATAGTCCCAATTCAAATATGCAGTTGCAGTACAGGGAGAAAGCTCCCGAAATCTCGTCCATAGTCCCAATTCAAATATGCAGTTGCAGTACAGGGGGAAAGCTCCCGGAATCTCGTCCGTAGTCCCAATTTAAATATGCAATGCAGTACATGGGGAAAGCTGCCGGAATCTCGACTGTAGTCCCAATTTTAATATGCAAATGCAGTACAGGGGAAATCTCCCGGAATCTCGTCCGTAGTCCCAATTTAAATATGCAATGCAATACAGGGGGAAAGCTCCCAGAATCTCGTCCGTAGTCCCAATTTAAACATGCAATGCAGCCAACTGAGGAAAACAACCAGAATGCGACAAGAACAACACACATTGCCACAATAGGCGCAAAAGCAACAAAAGACAGAATGCAAGGTGTGGCGAGCAAATCAATACAAAGACTTGAATCACAAGAATGGTAAAAACTCACTCATAAGAAGTAGTCATTGAAAGGAATACCAAGCACAAGTGAAATGAAATAACGAGAGGAAAACAAAACAAATATAGCAATGATTCATAATATTCAAGTCATCAATAAGAAACCAATTATCCCAGCAAGGGAAAGCAACTATAACTAATGTGGCCTAAACAATCAACTAAACCTAAGTAGCACTTAAGGGAAAAATCATATAAATCACAATGTACGACTCACGGGCATGCTTGACACCAACGTATAGATATTCCAATCACTGCTAAACAATTATAGGGTGAGACTATGCTAATTCTAGTCAAATGGGCAGTTTATGAAGGAAGATATAGCACGACGGTAGAAAGATAAAGTCTTCAGTTGAGTCAAATTACGAGAAAATTAGCAACAAAGGAAAACTAAGCAAGAAAATTCTAATTTAAGTGGAAAGAGATGAACTAGCAATCGGAACTCAGATATAACAAATACAACTTCATACACAATGAATATAAGGACCTAAGAATCCTAAAAGGCCAACCTAGTTGCAAATAAGTTCGAGTACGCACTCGTCACCTCGCGTACGCGGACTATAATAAACATAGAAGACTCAATCCTAAGGGGTAGTTACCCCACACATGGTTAGGCAAAATACTTACCTCAACCGCTCGGACCAAACTTGAAATCACGTTCTTGCCACGAGTATCTGACTCCGAACAGCCCAAATCTATTTAATTCGATTGCATAATGTAAATATTACTTTAAGGAATCAAAATAGCTAATAAGTTCGAAGCTAATACGCAAAGTTAGGAAAAAGTCCCTCGGGCCCACGTCTCGGAATTGAGTGAAAGTTACAAATTTTGAACATCCATTCTCACGAACTCATTCGAACAAGAACCAACGAAAACTGATGTCAAAATCTTATTAAATTCTCGGATTTCTATTTGGAGAAACTTCTTCCCATTTTCATGATTTTTCAACCCAATTCATTGATTGCATGGAAGAAATTGCTATAGATTAATGATATACAAGTGAAATAAGGTTAGGAATTGTTACCTATGAAGCCTTTCCTCAAAACCCACTACAAATCGCCTACACTCGAGCTCCAAATCGTTTTTAGAAGATATGAATTTCAAGCCCTTGAATTTGGTATAAACTGCCCAGCGATTTCCGCACCTGCGCCCCTTGGACCGCACCTGCGGTCCTGCACATGCGAAAAATCCATCGTAGGTGCGAAAACCCACTAAAAGGCCTGGGGCCGCACCTGCGGTCACTGGGCCGCATCTGCGGCTCCGCACCTGTGACCCCAACCGCACCTGCAAGAACTGGTTGACTTGATCAAGCCAGCACCTGCGAGCCCCTCTTCTGAACCTGCATGTCCGCACCTGCGGAAAATCCATCGCAATTGCGAGACACCAGAACCAACAATGGTTCAGCTGTTTCCAAGTTCCAAAAATCACCCGTTGAGCATCCGAAGCATCCCCGAGGCCCCCGGAACCTCAACCAAACTTACCAACCAGTCCTAATACCTTATCAAAACTTAGTCGGGCCTCCAAAACATATCACATAACACCAAAATCACCAATTATACATGGATTCAAGCCTAAGAACTTATGAAATTTCCAAAATCTACAACCCATGTCGAAACACATCAAAACTAGTCTGAATGACCTCAAATTTTACACACATCTCACAAATGACACAACGGACCTGCATCCACCCTCTGAATTCCATTACGAGCCCGATATCAAGATTTTACCTATCGGCCGAGATTGCCGAAAATCTAACTTTCATCAATCCAAGCCTAAATCTACCACAGACCTTGAAAACGCATCCCAGATGCGGTCCTCAGCCCAAAGTTATCATACAAAGCTGCTGACATCATTCATAACTCGTTCCGAAGTCTTTTACATAAAAGTCAAAATTTCGATCAAAACTTCACTATTTAATCTTCCAAAACAACATTCTTTCTTCCAATTCGACTCTGAATCATCCGGTAATTGAACCCGACCATGCCCGCAGGTAGATATACATAATACAAAGCGGTTCAAGACCTTATGCCACCGAACTGAGCTTAAATTCTCAAAACGGCCGGTCGAGTCGTTACAGCTGAAATAAAAATTTTGTTCTCTACGTCCGCGTGAACAGTTCTGCGATCGCATAGCTTTACTGTCTTTTGCTCTCCCCAATCGCGTGACATGTTCTGCGATCGCGATTCACTGATGCAAAGGCAACAAAATAGTGTGTTCTCCATTTCTGATCCTAGTGCTTTTTAATTTGTTTCTTTGGCCTAAATACCTCTTAATGTAGTGCTTTAAGTGTTCATACAGGTATTTAACATATATACTCCTTTTGTAGGTACTTTGAGCTCTAAAATGGATTCAACACCAAATGAAAATGTTCAAGAATACATCGAACAAGTTGCCAAAGAGGAGTATTTTGATCGGGACATATTCTCATCCTTAAGAGTTTCCCAACGCTACGACAAACAACTATGTAAAAGTATGATCAGGGAAAAAGGCATTCTCTTGACTGACCTTGAAGGTCGACGGCCCGAGTTCTTTGGAAGATTATTATCAAGTGGATGGATTTGCTTTGCGGAAGAGCCAAGACCAGCTAATCATGAAGTGATCCAAGAATTTTATGCAAATGTTGTGGAAACGGACTTCAACAATGATTTGATTGTTACTGTCAGAGGCAAATAAGTGCGTTTTAGTCCAGAACTGATTAATGCACATTACAATCTTCCCAATGCTAACAATAAAGTGTACAGGGATCGAGCTCAAGAGCTGGACACACAGTGGTTTGTAGATCATTTGCACGGTGGGAATTACACTACAAGAAATATGATTTTCTGTGACGATCTTTTGTGGCGACTCATTTAGTCGTTGCAGAAGTCAGACTTTTTATAGCGACTTGGAAAAGTCTCCACTAAAGAGAATAGTTCTAGCTAAGGGTGGCAAACGGGCCGGGTTGACCCGTAACCGGACCGACCCAGACCGCNAGAGGGGGTTGGTCCGTTTATAATTTTTCTACCGGTTACCCGGACCGGTCCAACCCGGTCAAAGTGAACAGTGCACTTACCGGTTAAACCGGCCCGGACCGGTCCAACCCGGTCAAAGTTTAAACTTTAATTTGAAGTATTAAATGTAAACTTTAATTTGCAAGTTTGAAGTTTTGAACTTGCAAATTATAAGTAAATTCTTAATGATATATTCAAATATAAGAATTTTAAAGTATTTGTATCCTTTATTCAAACACTATTTTTATAAGTTTATTTTTTTGTTTATATTTTTACGATAGTTCTAACAAATACAAAAAAAAATAAATTTTTTTTTTACTGTTAACCCGGCCCGGCCCGGCAGTACCCCTACCCGCACGGGTTCGTTTTTACCCGGATAAGCCCCAACCCGTTAAATCCGTTAACAATTAACCGGTAAGAACCCGTAACCGCAACCCGTCAGGTTCAAAAAAAAATGTAACCGGCCCGGCCCGGCCCACCCATTAGACACCCTTAGTTCTAGCTGCGAATTAGGAGTAATATGTTAGTGGCGACTATGATTATGTCGCCACAAATATGTACCAAATTTTGCAAGTAAAATATGACTAAAAAAAGTAATTGTGGCGATATATAATGACTTACCACTAAATGTTATTTGTAGCGACTCTATCGCTCCTAAAAGCGAGCCATTAATTATTTAGTTTTACAACTAAAAGATAAAATTAAAAGTTTACACTTCAAGAAACCCTTCTGTCCTTCTATTTTGTTTCAATGTTCTCCCCCAATTTTGGCGAAGAAACAGCAAAACCCTTGCTCCTATACCCCTCTCTTATTCTTTTAGAAATTTTCCCCCAGGTCAGAGAACACTCCTCTCTGCTTCTTCCACAGCCCCCCTTCCCCGCTCCTCTGCTCTTCCACGGGTGGAGTGGATTTCAGGAGCTCTAAGCAAGTTGATATTTTTTTTCTTTCTTTACTCTGTATTTCATTCCTTTTTTTCTAAATATTAGTGTGCGCACCTTCTTTATCTTACATTGTTGGGCTTAGTTACTTGTATGTTCTTGTTGTCATATCTAGGGTTAGTTGATGGCAGGAAGTCAGTATGCAAAAATTTACCTTGCATTTTATTCTGTGATTAGTTGACTTCAAATTAGCTGCTGAAACTTACCTTGACCTCAGAACATTGACTTTCTAGTTAATGAGCTTTGAGTAATTGTATCAACACCTTAAAAGGGTGAATGACTATTGTTGTTGAGGTCTTTTTGAAATTGGGGTCATTTGTTGGATAACTGTCAATTTTGCTTGTGCTATTATCTTTAGCAATGAGCTAATGTTGATAGTGTGACATGGTGATTTTCAAAATCAAATATCTGGCTTTCAGAAAGAACGATAGTATTGGGATAATGCATAATTAAAAACCACTAATCCATACTAGCTTAAAATATTGTTTGAAGAAGAGTATTTTAGTATCCATTAGAAATCATGAAAATTTAATTAACATAACATTAATTGAATTATGGAATTTAGATTTATTTACTGACTTAGATTATTTCGAGCAACTATAAGATCTGGAACACTCTTTATATGTTTCTTTTTTAACATAGTGAACTGAAAGAAGGTACACTTAAGAAAATACAATTTGGTATTAGATGTTGATGCAATAAGGCCTCACAAACTTCTATCCACAAGTATGAAGGAGTGCTCTGTGTTCTTTGGAAAAACTATTTTCCTACAATTATTGTCTGAATTCAAGCTGCTTCTCTCAATGTTTTCTCAGCTACGATTCTAGTATTACTCAATGTTTTGTGGTACCCTCCTCCATGTCGTGGTTTAGGTAATATTTCCATATTTAGTAGGCCATCGTGTGAATAAAATTATCCAAATTGACAGTTGAATTTCGGCTAATGAGGTAGTTGAAATTTTAGTTATACAAGCTTGATTTGCAAGATCTGCTTGGATTGTATAATGGTCAATTATCTATTTCTTGTGTCACAAACAAAGTTTCTTGTGTTTCTATGCATGTGTTTGTTATTAAATTTCTCCCTTTCTTTTTTCTTGTTATTTTTTACTTGATAGGTTCCTTATACTATTTATTTGGTAGATCTCGTATCTACATGACTACATCTGTTATATTGTGGTCAAGTCTTATATTTCACTCCTTTGTACAGCATATGTCGTCGTCCTAGAATTGATCAAAATTAATAGGTTGACAGTTGAAAAATACGTATATGTGAATCAAGACTACATAGATGAAGGTTCATATAATACTATCATCCAATAGGTTAAATGGACTCTCTCAAGCAAAATTGTCTTTGACTATGATATTTTAGTGTATCTTTTGTAGTTTCAAAATGCCTAAGTTTTACAATAGAAAAAATTAAATTATTATTTATCCAATATAGCTCTGAATATTGGTCAAATTGATCATTCATAAGAAAACGAAACAAACAAATTGTGTAGGAAGAATTGCATTTGGATATTCATCGGTGCCCACGTTTTGAACATGCTTGGTTGGATTAGTACTCGAAGCTTAAATGTGAAGGTTATATATATATCTGGAATTGGTTGGGTTTTAATTATGTTATTAACATTGTACGATTGGACGTAATGATTTAATTCGATAAAGGCCAGTGTTTTATTAATAAAAGCTGAAATGTTTTTTACCACCTCCCCCCCCCCCCCCCCCCCCCCCCCCTCAATCAACTGGTAGGCGAAACATTTTTACTCAAGTTCATGTGGTACGAGGTCAAAGTGTATTGCTGCTAGGTATGATTTACATATGGAGAAGATTAGTGACAATTTCCTCGAGTAAAAAGTTTCTATTGAATGGTGAATACCTTGAAAAAATAGGATCTCTCGCTCATGATATATAGAACTTTAATTTATGCCATATAGATCATGATGTTAGAGTTTTTCAAATCCTTTCCTGCTTAATATCAAGCTAGCAAAGTGAAGCTTCGCTTTTTTTATTTCTCTTTTTTTTTTTTCAGGGACAAGGTTGTTCAATAAGGAGAATGGTTGGCAAGGAAGAGTTTGAAGATATTTTCTTATGGTTTTTTTTTTCATGTGTAAATGTATTGCGGTGTATTTATGAAGTATTTTCTTTGTGTTAAGGCATTTAAGTAATGAAATTTCTTATACTATTGCAGTGAAATGTATTTGGTACTGTCTTTGTGTTGCTGTTATGTTACTAGGAAATCGATAGCAAAATATATTTCATTGTTTTAATTAAAATTTTGTTTAAAAGGTATACAAGAAGAAATTTCTAAACTATTGTGGCGAGTTAAAGTCACTCCTAAACTATTGTGGCGAGAAAAGTCGCTACCAAAGTCTTCTTTTTAGTGGCGACCTACCTAAATTCAATTTTATTGAATTTTCTTCTGTCATGTCTTTCCTTACCTTTAGTGGCAGGTGTAGCCCGCAGTAGTCGTCAAAAAAAATGTTTAGTTTCGGTAGTACTTGCAGCAGCCTAAAGTCGCCTCTGAAAATATTTTGTGGCGACTTTTCGGTCTTTTGTGGCAACCTTAGTCACCACAATAAGTCTAATTTCTTGTAGTGGAAGATGCGAACTGGATAAGAAATCACTCTCGGATCGAGTCTTCTGAGTTCACTGCAGAGGCCAAGACTTGGCTCTCCATTATCTGTGCTCGAGTCATGCATTCATGTAATGAGACAGAGGTGACACTTGAGAAGGCAAGAGTGATCTGCGCTATCATGGAGGGCATACTAGTGAACACGGGACAACTTATTATTGATGAGATAGCACAGGTTGCTGCAGAGAGGACCAAGATCTTGTTCTTCCCATCCCTGATCACCCATTTATGCTATGAAGCAAGGGTGGAGAAGAGGCCTACAGAGAAGGAAAAGAACCCAGAGAAGCTCATCCATCCACTGTTGAGAAACGGAGCACGGAATGCATAGAAGAAAAGAAAGATTTATGTAGCATCTTCCTCCTTTGGCCAATTCCCTGATACCATCAGTGAGACACTTGGTGCTCCCGCAGAGGCCACTAGGACTTGTACTGCTATCACACCACTTGAGCAGGGACCTCTCACTCTCTGGTATATCTCTCGTAAGGTTTATGGTATGGAGACGCAGGTTCCCCAGCTTGTAGCTGGCCTTCCTTCTAGACCTTCCAGAGAGGGCATATCTGGAGGTCCAGCTGGCCAAGGAAAGGCTCTGACTTTGTCAGATCTTGCTAAGGAGCAACAGGCCATTAAAGCCAAGTTGGGGAAGATTGAGCGAAGGCAGCGGGAGCAAAGAGAGCATGAAAAGAAGAAAAGAAAATTCCTGACAAAGATAATGAGCACCTTGAGGATGTTTTGTGGACCAGACGATGTTGCCGAGGATGACTTGGAGCTTTTAGTTCCCAGTACGTCCAGCTCCGAGTGATGCCATTCAGGGAGTACCTCTTTCATTTTGGCTTGTTTTGTTTAGTTGCATTGGGGACAATCAATGGTTTAGGTTGTGGGTGACTCATATATGATGGATGTGTGTGGAACATGATTATTTTGTTTATGAACTTGTATAGATTAGTTGACATTTGTAGTCTATAAGTAATGTTTTATAGTTTAATTCTAGCATGCTAGCATTAATATTTTCTTGCTTAGTTTTTATTTTTCATAGTAGTATAAATGAAACTCCTTGTTTTTTTTATACCGCGGTTCTTTTCCAAGGAATTTATTTGTGTTGAACCGGGTGACTTTTCCCTATGATGGATGGTGTGACAACTTTCTTAAGGGATTAGTCTTGTTTAGTTTTTTTTAGAAAGTAAATTTTTTTTTTAGTTAGTTTAGTAGCTAGTTGTGAATAAATTGGTTTTTGGGGTGTGATCTTCTGTCCATAAACCAACGTGTGACTTGTTTGGTACCAATATAATTTAAACTTTGGCATATGAAGTTTTTGATCTTTAAAAAAAAGAAATAATGATTAAAGTAATGTTCCTTGTTGTGACTTTTAGATTCTATTTTTAGCACTTTGATTAACAAAATAGCATTTTAGCCTACATGTGACTTCCTTGAGATTCATTTGTTTCAATTGGATTTTGGATTTGTATTCTACTTGAGTTTTCATGTGCCATGTGTGGTGAGATTTAATTGAAAAGTTCTTTTGCTTCATTTGTAGTCTAGAACTTTCCTGGAATGTGCTTCAAGGAGAAATCCTAGACTAACTTAGTTTGAAAATTATATTAGGCCTTCCGTGGACCGTTATTGTGCCTAAATTTCTTACCCTTGCATATTTTCCCTAGTCAACCATTTTTGGCCTTTAACCTTTTCTTTGGCAACCATGTTACAAGCTATCTTCTTATTGATGTTCTTGTGGCACCATACCTCCCTAAGTATTTTGAAGTATGAACATAAGCCAAAAGCCTAAGTTTGGGGGTGAAGGTTGGAAAAGTTGTGATGTGGAAGTTTCTTAAAAGGTGAAAGGTGTTATAAAAAAAGGAATTGTGAATAAATGGAAGACTAGGTGATATAAAAAAAAAAAAAAAAGAAAGAAAGAAAGGGTGAAAAAGTTCTTAAAGGAAGTGGACTTGAGTGTTGAAAAATTGTAGTGCTTAAGGAGGTTTTGAGTCACTCTTACCAAATTATGCCCTAACTTAACCAAAAGCCTAAACTACAACCCTTTTAAGTCCTAATTGATTTTGAAATTTTTTTATCTATATTAGTGGAGAATTACATGAAAGGAAAGCCTATGGTTCTACTCTTGTGCCTTTGAATATCTTTGAGAGAGAGACTTGATTCTTTCCATTTGACATCTCATTTATGTTTTGAATTGCAATTTATGAGTTTCAGATTCTCTCTTAAAGTGTGAGGGCACATGAGATTCGAGTTGTGAATTTAATCCCATTTTCAATTGGGAGGAATGAGCGAGGGAAGACAATTTTGATAGAGAGGCAAATTTTAAATCTTTAGTGTCATGACTTGGTTGCTACTTTGATTAATGTAGTGCTTGAGCATTTGAATTGAAATAAAATGTGTGAGAAGTGGGTGATTCATATGCCTTGATTTAATTGTTGGTACCAACCAAAGTCATTAGATTGTGCTTAAATGAACCCTTTTGACTTGAAATGATGTTTTGTATGCCATTGAGCTTGATTGGTAATTTTATTGAAGGATGTTCTTAGATGTCGAATTGCTTGAGGACAAGAAATAGTTTAAATTTGGGGGTTTGATAAGTTGGTATTTTACCAATTTATCTCCTATTGATACTTAGGCTTTTGTATGATTTTTTGTTAAGAAACTAAGTCATTTATTGAGGTTTATAGGCATATTTCAGGTATCAAGTGAATTGGAGAACAAAAGGAAGAAACCAAGTCAAAATGTGCAAAAATAGTGAAAACTGCTGCCAGATACTATTCGTTATCGCAAACATTGGCACGCGATCGCATAAGGCTGGGAGAATATGCATCGCGATCGCAGTGCTATTTTTGCGAACGCAATGAAGAAGTTGGTCACCGCCCTTGAAATGCTCTACGCGAACGCAGGAATCCGTCTGTGATCGCAATGGTCTTCAACAGTACTCTACGCGATCGTAACCCCACTTACGCGATCACGATTCATTAAGCACGATCCATGACTAATTAATATAAACTTGCTCTTTTTTGTAAAATCATGAAATACATTGGATCGTTACTTGAGTGTAATTCCTGATTCATCCATACTTGTAGCCATTGATCATTTCATTTGCTTTCTATGTTATTTTACATTTTCACAATTAGTTATAAATCTTTTATCAAAATCAAATTCTAAGTGTTTGACATTGCATAACAAGTGATAATTCTCTTACATTCTTAATCACCTACATATTGTTCTCTGTAGGATTCGGCCCCGACTCATAGTTGGGTAATTTATATTGCATGCGACCGTGTCCATTTACTTTTTAGTAGTGGATTTGGACGTCATCAGTATGGTGCAACCTGCGAATTCAGCATCAGGATCATCTATGTCCGTGCATCCTTCAGAGAGTGAGTCTCAGTCTTCGGCTGGTAGAGCTCGAGCCAGAGGTAGAGGTTCCAGTTCAGGTTGTAACCAAAATTGTAGATATACGTTAGCGGGTTGACAGAACCAAGAATCCTCACCAGACGTTGTGATACGTATGTTGACCATTTGCTCTCATGATGCTTATGCCTTGATAGACCCAGGATCTACTTTATCGTGTATTACCACATTTATCGCGGGGAAATTTGGTATAGTGCCTGAAATACTAAGTGATCCTTTTGCGGTATCTACACCGGTCGGAGAATCGATTATTAATAGATAGGTTTACCGAGGTTGTATGGTAACAGTTTGCGGTCGTCAGACCTCAGTCGACCTAGTTGAGCTAGAGATGTTGGATTTTGATGCTATCATGGGCATGGACTGGTTGACAGCTCGCTATACCAAAGTTGATTGTCGAGCAAAGATAGCTAGATTTCATTTTCCGATTGAGGCAATCCTTGAATGGATAGGTAATACAATGAAACCTAGAGGTAGGTTTATTTCCTATCTGAAGGCAAGGAAAATGATCGCAAAAGGGTGCATTTATCATATTGTGCGAGTTAGAGATGTAGATGCTGAGATACCTGCACTTCAGTCTATTCTAGTAGTAAAAGAGTACACTGATGTATTCCCATATGAACTACTAGGTATCCCTCAAGAGCAAGAGATTGATTTTGGCATCGATTTGCTTCCGGGAACTTAACCAATATCCATCCCTCTGTATAGTATGGAACCTGCCGAATGGAAGGAGTTAAAGGAGCATTTAAAAGATTTACTAGAGAAAGGTTTCATCAGACTTTGTACCTCACCTTGGGGTGCACTGGTACTATTTGTACGGAAGAAAGACGGCTTGCTGAGGATGTGTATCGATTGTAGGAAACTGAACAGGGTAACAACTAAGAATAAGTATCCACTTCCAAGGATAGACGACTTGTTTGGTCAGTTGCAGGGAGCTAGATGCTTTTCAAAGATAGATCTGAGGTCGGCGTACCACCAGGTTTGAGTTCGGGAGAGAGATATTCCCAAGACAGCTTTCAGGACCTGATATTGCCACTTCGAGTTCCTTGTCATGTCCTTCGGGTTGAAGAATGCACCTGCCTGATTGATTGACATGATGAATAGCCTATTCTGGCCATATTTAGATATATTCGTTATAGTCTTTATTGATGATATTCTGATTTATTCACGTTCAGAGGATGAGCATGTGGACCACCTGCGAGCGGTACTCCAAACCCTCCATGATAATAAATTGTATGTTAAGTTTTCTAAATGTGAGTTTTGGTTGAAGTCTGTAGCATTCTTGGGGAACATTGTATGCGATAGAGGTATAAAGGTAGACAATCAGAAGATTGAGGTTGTGAAATCCTGGCCTAGACCCACCACTGCGACAGAGATTCATATCTTTCTAGGCTTAGCAGGATACTACCGGAGGTTCGTAGAGGGGTTTTCTTCTCTTTCAGCACCATTAACGAAGTTGATACAGAAAGAAACTAAGTTTCAGTGGGCGAAAGCTTGCGATTGGAGTTTCCAGGAGCTTAAAAACAAGTTGACTTCAGCGCCAGTTCTAGCACTTCCATAGGGTCCAGATGATTATACCATGTATTGTGATACCTCAGGTGTCGGGTTAGGATGTGTCCTGATGCAACATGGGAAAGTAATTGCGTATGCTTCAAGGCTGTTAAGGAAGCATGAGCGAAATTATCTGACCCACGACCTCGAATTAGTTGAGGTTGTCCATGAACTTAAGATATGGCGGCATTATTTATATGGTGTTTATGTTGATATATTCACAGATCATAAAAGCTTGCAATATATCTTTAAGCAAAAAGAGTTGAATTTATGACAGAGGCGATGTCTTGAGTTATTGAAAGATTATGATGTTAACATTCTCTACCATCCAGGGAAAGCTAATGTTGTAGCAGACACCTTAAGTCGTCGATCTATGGGTAACTTAGCATATATAGAGGCTGAAAAAAGACAATTAACTGAGAGATTCATCAATTGGCTTGTCTAGGGGTTTAGTTAGTAGACTTTAGAAATGGTGGAGTTGTACTCCAAAATACTGCAAAATCATCTCTCAGAGGTGAAGTAAAGGAGAGGCAGTACGAGGACCCAGAGTTGGTCAAGTTGAGAGAGCGAGTTTCACATCAGAAGAAGCCGTTGTTAGAATTCAAGGGAGATGGGGTTCTCAGATACATGGGTCGTTTGTGTGTTCCAGATCTAGCAGGGCTACAAGACAGGATTATGTCAGAGGCACATTATTCGTGGTACTCCACTCACCCTGGTTCAATGTAGATGTATCATGAAATTAAGGATGTGTACTGGTGAAACGATATGAAGAAGAACATTGCTGAGTTTGTTGCTTAGTGTCCTAGTTTCTAGTAGGTGAAGATAGAGCACTAGAAGCCCGGAAGGCTAATGTAGACTATAGAGATCCCAACATGGAAATGGGAGGCGATAAACATGCACTTTATCACGGGCTTACCTCATTCTCATCGTAAGTTTGATTCTATATGGGTAATAGTCGATAGGCTCACGAAATCAGCTCATTTCCTACCGGTTAACTCTACATATACAGCGGAAGATTATGCAAAGTTATATATTAAAGAGATAGTGCGACTACACGGAGCACAAATATATATTATATCTAATAGTGGGGCCTAGATTATAGCATTTTGGAGGTGATTTCAGAAAGGTCTAGGGACTTAGGTGAATCTCAGCACAACTTTTCATCCACAGACTGATGGACAAGCCGAGCGCACAATTCAGACGCTCGAGGATATGTTATGAGCATGTGTATTAGATTTTAAAGGGATTTGGAATGAACATCTAACCCTTATCGAGTTTGCATATAATAACAGTTACTACTCCAGTATCCAGATGGCTCCATACGAGGCTTTGTATGGGGGTAAGTGCAGATCTCCTATAGGGTGGTTTGATGCTTGAGAATCTGGGTTACATAGGCCAGACCCGGTTCAGCAGGCCATAGAAAGAGTAAAGCTTATCCAGGAGCGACTGTTGATATCTCAGAGTCATCAGAAGTCATATTATGACGTGCGACGACGAGATTTAAAGTTCGGGGTGGGTATTCTTAAAAGTGTCACTTATGAAGGGAGTGATGAGGTTTGGCTAGAAAGGAAAACTTAGCCCACGTCTATTGGGCCTTATATGATCATTCAGAGAGTGGTCCAGGTAGCTTATGAGTTAGAATTGCCCTCAGAATTGGAGTCTGTCCATCCGGTTTTTCACGTGTTTATGTTACGGAAGTGCATCGGCGATCCTACCCGAGTGGTGCCCATGGATGATGTACAGATTACAGAGGACTTATCATACGAGGAAATTCCGGTTTCCATCCTAGACCGACAAATCCGTAAGCTACAAAATAAGGAGGTAGCCTTCGTAAAGGTCTTATGGAGAAGCAAGAATGTAGAAGAGATGACGTGGGAAGTAGAGGAAGAAATGAAGTCTAAATACCCCCACCTATTTCAAACAGGAGATATGGCTCAAGGTGGGATACCTCAGCACAGCCCTATTAAGGCCAATAGGTCCCCAAGTAAGCTCTTGTTTTTGACGTTCCGAATTTATAATAGACAATTATGTGAGGCTAGGTGTGGCATGTATACTATGTTTCTGGCTGGGTGTAGGGTTCTTTTAGTCTAGTGTACAAAGGAGACTTTGGAAAAATCTTGCCAATGTATCTAAAAGTAAACATTCGAGGATGAATGTTTCTAAGGGGGGAGGATTTTACATCTCGCGCTTCTCGTACATTAAAGTTTTATCTTCAGTTAATTGACATATACTCGGGGATGAGATTATCTTGAGGTTAGCATATTTATGCTATTTATAACAAGCGATAAGTAAGTTACATGAAGGATAAAGGGTACACGAGTAAAGAAAATGAGTTTCGTTGAAGGTTGTTGATTTGGGATAAAACACGCTCCGAGAAATAATACCCGATATTTATGGACTAGTACCAGTGTAACAACCCGGCCGGTCGTCCCGAGAGTAATAGCCCCGTTTCCCCCCTTTATCTTTCATTATATGTGGTTCAACTTCATTATGTTATGTTAGATTGGTTGGCTCGGGTTCGGAGCGCTTTTTGGAGAGAAATGAGACACTTAATCTCTTAACTTGGTTCAATAGTTGGAAAAGTCAACCGAAAGTTGACTTATTGGTAAACGACCTCGGAATGTAGATTTTATGGTTCAGATAACTTCACTAGGTGATTTGGGACTTAGGAGTGTGTTCGGAATGTGGTTTTGATGTCCAGAGTTGAATTAGGCTTGAATTGGTGAAATTGAGATTTTGACGATTTTCGATCGGCAGTGGAAAATTAGCTATCGGTGTCAGAATGGAATTTGGAATTTTGAGCAGGTTCGTAGTGTCATTTTGGACGTATGTGCAAATTTTCAGGTCATTCGGACGTGTTTTGGTTGGCTTCGACATCATTGGCGAAATTTAGAAATCTCAAAGTTCATAGGCTTGAATATGGTGTGATTTTGGTGTTTTGGCGTTGTTTTGGGTGTTTTCGAGGGCTTGACTAAATGAATAAGGTTATAGGATGTGTGTTATGTTTGGTTAAAGTCCCGAAGGTCTCTGGTGATTTTCGGGTGGTTAACTGATCGATTTATGGATTTGGGAGATAGCAGTTTTGCTTGTTTTTGTTGCAGGAATTTTTGTTCTTCGCGATAGCGTAGAAGGGTGTGCGATCGCGTAGGATAAGTTGAGCAGGGGTGAAATTTTCTCTATGAGATCACAGAGGTCAGATTGTGATCACGCGTGGCTGTGATGTTGTACTATGCGAGCGCGTGTCCAAGGTCGCGTTCGCGTAGAGGAGAGTGAGCTGGTAAGGAGTGGAAGGTTTTGTTCTATGCAGTTGTGTGGGAAGGGCCACGATCGCATGAGTTGGGAAGGAAAAGCTGCACGATTGCATGGGCTATTTTGCGATCGCGTAGGGTTAGATGAGGGGCTTGGGCAGCGTGCTTTAAAAAGCCACATCCGTGAATTTTAGCCCACTTCTCACCATTGTTGGACGAAATTGGAGCTCTTGAGAGAGATTTAAAGAGGGATTCAAAGGGGAACATTTGGAGGTAAGATTTTTGACTTCATAACTCAATTCTATGTTGTTTTCTTATTAATTAAACTTGAAATTAGTTGGAATTAAACCACAAATTTGCGAAAGTTAGGGCATGAGAAATTGGGACTTTAATTGAGTAATTGAAGGGGCTATTGTGGTACGATTTTGATGTTATTAGTATGTATAGACTCGGGAAAGGATGAGGATTCTTCTGATGCAGTTTTATAGAATTTCGATACGTGGGCCCGGGGGCCGGGCTTGGCCAATTTCGGGAATTTTTGTTTAATTTGATAATTTTTGAGTGGGCTATGTTCCTTTAGTGTATATTGATGATATTAATATGGTTTTGGTTAGATTCGGAGAAATAGGCAGCTGATTTGAGAGGCAAGAGCATCATGGATTAGTATTTGGGCCGGTTTGAGGTAAGTAATGACTGTAAATCTTGTCCTGAGGGTATGAAACCCCGTACTTGTATTCTCTCACTATTTTCGGAGTGGCGCACATGCCGGATGACGAGTGTGTGGAGTGCACTGATTGTGGATTTGGACTTGGTCCTTCCCGTGGAAACTACTGAGTTGCGTATTTACTTTTAAATCATATGTTAAATCGCATTTAAAGACTATTATTATATTTGGGTTGTAAGCCATGTTTGGGGCCTTGTGCCGACTTGTTAAGACCCCTTGGGGGCTTTTACTAATTTTCCTCACTGTCTTGACTTATGATTTACTCTCAGTCGTATTATGTTTAATTGATTTCGAAACTCAGCTTTATTTGCACTATTTTGAGATATAAAAATGATATTTTGGGTCGAGTACCCCATTTTACTGATAGCCCTAGGGGCTTTTTGAGAGTTTCTGAGTGAGTGAGGCCGAGGGCCTGATTGTGAGAATATGATATGCCACGAGGTGGCTTGATATTAGCGTTTGGGCTGAAGGAGCCCCTCCGGAGTATGTACACACCCCTAGTGAGAGCAGGTACCTACTGAGTGCGAGTGTCGAGTGCTGAGTGACGAGTGATTGGGAGGTATGAGTGACTGTGAGGTTGCCCGAGGGGTTGATAATGAGTGACTATGAGGTTGCCTGAGGGTCTGATTATGAGCGACTGTGAGGTATGCCCGAGGGGAAGATTTAGAGTGATGTTACACCCGAGGGGCAGTTTCTGATATATGTTTTGCCCCAGGGGCTACTTATGAATTTACCATTTTCACTCTGAACTTATGAAATGTGTTTAGCCCGAGAGGTTTTTTTTATGATTTTTATCATTTTTAAACCAAAATTCTTGAAAGTTATGTTGAAACTGTTGGCAAGTATATTCTCAAATAATTTTTACTGAAATCGGATTTTAAGCGTGATGATTTAACGTATACACTGTTGGAAAGGAAGACTATGCTTATTGTGAAATGAAGATTTGACTTTATGTGTTTGTTACTACTCAAACCTGATTTATTTTCATTACTACTGAGTTGGTGTACTCACATCACTCCCTGCACCTTGTGTGCAGATTCAGGTGCTAGGGCAAAGTGAGTTGTGTATGTGTTCCAGAGATTTCTCGGAGATGTGCCAGGTAGCTGCCCGGGTCCGCAACCCTACTCTCTCCTGCTTACTATTATATATTTTATTTCCAGAGTTGTATATTTTTTGTAGATGCGCATGACCAGTGACTCCGGGATCTCGGGATTGTATTTAATATTCAGTTAAGCTTTATCTGTTTTAAAATGTTTAAACAAAACCTTTATGGGTTATCAGTTTAGTAATGCTATAAATGAAAGATTATTACGATTTGAGTGTGGATTTGGCTGGCTTAGTTCCACGGTAGGCACCATCTCGACTGGTTTATATTTGGGGTCATGACAAGTTGGTATCAGAGCGCTAGGTTACATAGGACTCACCGGTCATGAGCAGGTTCAGTATAGTCTTGCGGGTCAGTTCATAGACATCTGTACTTATCTTTGCGAGGCTACAGAACCCATAGGAAAATCTCACATTCTTGAATTCTGGTCATGCGAATCCATTTTATTCAGCCAAAAGCATAACTCTTGAATTCCTTCCATGTATTCGAATGCGCATGTGAGTGCACGGTGTCAGCTTTGCACCGATGGCTTGTGACTTCCATGGATGAGATGTTATTTTAGCATGTTGATAATGGGCTAGTCTGGAGGACTTGAGGTCGGATTCTGTCTGTGGCTTGAGCACTAAAATTTCATTGTGTGAGCACATGTGTTTGGGGACTTATATGTCCGTTTGTGTCCTTATCAGTGGGATTTTGCGATTGGATGACTATGTGGTGAGTGTGATTTGAGGGTGAGATGCGTTCATATCGCTTGGTTGTGACAAAAGGTGCGGGACGGATATGTGGAGAGAACTATTTAGTGTTTGACCTCTTTCTTTAGTTGGCACATGGCCTCGAGTCATGAGTGTATGGGAAGACCTCTTATGTTGTTCAGGTGTGAAGTGAAGCGGATCCTTCCGTTGTGTTATGAGTTCCTTGATGATGAATTTTGGGTTGATCATTGCCCCAGTAGTGTTCATGTATTTGATTAACGGTGTGTTCCAGCAATAATTGCGCTCCTTCGTTATTGTGTTCATTGATAGCATCGTGGCATACGTGCGTAGCTAGGGTTAGCATACTCAGTATTTAAGGATGGCATTATAAGGACTCAGGGAGGAGAAGCTCTATGCGAAGTTCTCCAAATGTGATGTTTTTGCTCAGTTCAGTAGCATTCTTGGGGAACGTGGTGTCCAGTGAGGGTATTCAGGTGGTCAGACGAGTGTGGAGAGAGCTTCCAAAAGGTCAAGATTTCTTTGACCACAGCTCCAGTGTTATTTCTGCCATCAGCTTCAGATTCTTATACCGCTTATTGTGATGTCTCGAGGGTAGGCATTGGTTTGTTCTAATTTAGGAGGGTAAAGTGATTGCGTAATAGCTATGATATTCGGAAGTGTATAGAGAGATATCAGTTTGAGGCTAAGCAAGCAGGGCTATTTCCCGCGAGGTGTCCTGAGGTTGTGTGATCTTTATGTTGTTTTGTAGCAAGTTCTCTTTTACCAGTAATTGATATATGTTGCAATTTGAGTTTAGTTCATTCGTGGGAGTTGGCACGGCTATTGCATTGGTGAATGCGAGGTTGGATATGATTTGAGATGTTTAATGGTTTGAGTTATATATGAGCTTATGAAGGATCTAGTTGAATCCCACTGCGGCATTATGGCAGTGATAACGTATGGGCATCGTGAGTTATTGTTTGTTTTGATCTATGGCTTTGAGCCAAGTGGGGGAGTCTGCTAATGATTAGCTGGTTGCCCGATTATGTGATGTGGTGGGTTCGGTTGGAGGTATGCTGCTGAATCAGTTATGACCTGCAGGGGTTGAGATCGAGAATGACTTGAATAAGGGAAATTTTTGATAGGGGTTGTGTTATGCTTTATAGGTGTATGAGAATCCTGGAACGCCTTGAGTTGTAATTGTAAAAGGTGTAGTGGGTGCAGTGTATGAAGTGGCTTATTGCTTCCATTGTGTTGATTACTTCCTAGTATGTTGATGTGCCAATGCGGACAAGTCGTTTTATCTGCTTAATTAGTGCAATTGAGATTTTCGCGAAGTGGATGACTCTCAAGAATGGTTCTTACATATTTAAGGTTATACGTAACAATTGAGGATCTTCAAGGTGTGTATTTGGCTAGAACTGAGATTTACGTAGGAGGGTGCCAAGACGTGTGGCATTTCTACTTATCATGGACTCTACATATCAGTATCAGGAAGGTGAAGGTAATGGCTTTAGTTAGCAGGAAGTCTCTTCAGGGTAAGTATTTTGAATGTGGTACTTTTGGGGGTATTTGAGAGAGCATTCAGCGGCTTATGAGCCTTAGACGGTATGGTTTTACGCTTGGGTCTCACGTGGTGAATCTGTGTTGAGAATTGCGGTATTATGGCAAAGAGAAGTACCAATTCGCAGGTAAGTCAGAAGGAACTTGGATAATAGGACAACATGGTAGTAGGTCAGATCAGTATGGTAATGGGGTAAGATCGGTCCTTTGGGTGCTTGTGATGTGGCAAGGTTCTACGTGTGATTCGTGGAAATGCTTTTGGGTCTTCACGACCTTCGTAGCTTAGTTGAGTTAGAGGGATTCAGTCCTGACGGTTTGGTTAAGTTCAAATGGACTTTTGAGAGTTCTAGATGGTCTTTACCCTAGTTTGAGATGTATATTTTCTACTGGTGTGTGGGGCATGTGGCATAATGGGTGAGATGTGTGGTGTAGTTTGAGATTGCGGGTGCTAGGTCACGATGCAATTTGAAATGAAGGTTCTGTATTCTTAGGTGGCATGGATGATCTTAGATGATCAGGTAGATGGCGTTACATTTAGAAATGGCTTGAAGAAGGTATGAGTTTCTGAAGAGGCACTGTGTTTTGAATTATGGATACTTCATTGGTGTGGCAGTACTCTCCTTATTGGTCGGCTGCGGGTATTCAAATTTGTCCTTGTAACACATACGGATTGTAGGGGTATCCCTCGTAGTATGATCGTGTATTTGGTAAGTATTATACAATTAGGCGACGGAGTTGAGATTGGATATGGTGATTTGTGTGCTTAGAGGGTTTTGAGTCTAGGGACTCGAATGAGGAGATGATTTCAAAGTTGAGGGTTGTAGAGACGTAGCCAAGGTTATCCAGGGGTTAGTGTGTAATGATTCAGTCATTATGGACCTTCGGAGGGTCATTTGTCTATTGTTTATGACCAGAGTTGATTTAGGGTTCATTAGTAGGCCTAGTATAGGTGTGCTTTCTGCACCAGGTCGGAATAGTTGGCTCCGAATTGCTATTGTTCAGGGATGTACCATCCGATTGTCATTGAGTTTATTCGTGTTCTAGAGTGATATATGAGTTACCCTTCGAGAATTGCGAGGATTTGTGATTATTGGTTATAGGCACACATAGTGCGGTTCTAATTGGGCTTTATAGCTAGATTTGCGTTAGGTAAGTAATTGGGTATTCCGGGATTGAGACGTATTGGTTATGTACTTTATGATTCGTGTGGCATGGTGTCGTCCGGTTTCCCCATGATTATGGCATGCACTTGGAGTACTTGATGTCGAATTGCGCATGGTTATTGATTTTTAGCCAGGTGACTGGAAGTATTTCATGTGACCCAGCGTTTGGATGGTATCACGCATTGTAGCAGAGTTATGTGGAGATATGATCCTTGGTGTCAGATTCATGTGTTTTGATTTTTCGATGAGCGTCGGGCTCTTAGCATGGTGTTGTGACGGTAACTATTAATGGCCGGATGGTCCTCTCGTGTGAATCTTTTATATAATTTGATTACATTGGTATGTTGCTTATTGAGTGCACGAGTTGCACAGGTTGTGGCTTTGAATTGTATTGATGTGTCATGTTATCAAAGTGGTCGTGTTGGATGAGAAGAGGTCATTGGACCTAGAATGAATACTGTCAGAATTGACTACAACATAGTTGGAAGGATAAATATCGGGAGTCGGCTTAGAAATCTGCTATAATTCCCGTTGAGAAGAGGGGCTTCATGTTTGACTGATCGGACGAATGGTTGCTAGTTTCTACGTGTTTCTTTCATCATCGGCACCTTATGAATGTGTTAAAGCGAGGCTTTTCTTGATAAGAAGTTATTTACCGGTATTGGGTTATTTTGAGCAGCTATTATGATTAGGAGTTATCGCTATGAGTGTTTGAGTCAAGCGGTATATTATGTGATTTCATCTGGAGTTACGTATATGGCTTTATTCAGCGTGTTCAGACTTATTGAGTTTATAGTTGTGGAATTTTGATCTTGTAAATCATTTCAGAAGTGGGAATTTGGTTCTAAGGTTTATGGGTCAGGTTGGATTTCGAAATTTCAACTGTGTTGTGGTATTGGACCTATATGGGATAGGGTGATGTGGGATCACCCCTGGGTATGTGCATGGTGAGGTTACGCGGCAGTTTGATGGTGTTGCAAAACAACTCTTAGCATGTTCGAGGACGAACGTATGTTTAAGTGGGGAAGGATGTAACGACCCGACCGGTCGTTCCAAGAGTAATAGCCCTGTTTCCCCCATTTCTGCTTCATTATATGTGGTTCGGCTTCATTATGTTGTGTTATATTGGGTGGCTCGGGTTCGAAGCGATTTTTGGAGAGAAATGAGATACTTAGTCTCTTAACTTGGTTCAATAGTTAGAAAAGTCAACCGAAAGTTGACTTATTGGTAAACGACCTCGGAATGTTGATTTTATGGTTCAAATAGTTTCGTTAGGTGATTTGGGACTTAGGAGTGTGTTCGGAATGTGGTTTTGATGTCCGGAGTAGAATTAGGCTTGAATTGGAAAAATTCTGTTTTTGACGATTTTTGGTCGTCAGTGGAAAATTAGGTATCGAGGTCGGAATGAAATTCTGGAAGTTTGAGAAGGTTCGTAGTGTCATTTTGGACGTGTGTGCAAATGTTCAAGTCATTCAGATGTGTTTTGGTTGGTTTCGGCATCATTGGTGAAATTTAGAAATCTCAAAGTTCATAGGCTTGAATCCGGTGTGATTTTGGTGTTTTGGCGTTGTTTTGGGTGTTTTGAGGGCTCGACTAAATTTGAATAAGGTTATGGGATGTGTTGGCATGTTTTCTTAAGGTCCCGAGGGCCTCAGGTGAGTTTCGGGTGGTTAACGGATCGATTTATGGATTTAGGAGATAGTCATTTTGCTGGTTTCTGTTGTAGGCATTTTTGCTCTTCGCGATAGCGTAGAAGGGTCCGCGATCGTGTAGGCTAAGTTGGGCAGGGGTGAAATTTTCTCTATGCGATTGCAGAGGTTAGATTGCCATCGTGCGTGGGTGTGATATTGTGCTACGCGTACGCGTGGACAAGGTCACGTTCGCGTAAAGGAGAGTGAGCTGGTGAGGAGTGGAAAGGATGAAGATTCTTGTGATGCGATTTTTATAGAATTCCGAGACGTGGGCCCGGGGGCGGGTTTGGCCAATTTCGGGAATATTGGTTTAATTTGATAATTTTCGAGTGATATTTGTTCCTTTAGCATATATTGATGATATTAATATGGTTTTTGTTAGATTCAGAGCAATCGGGAGCCGATTCGAGAGGCAAGAGCATCACATATTAGTATTTGGGCCGGTTTGAGGTAAGTAATGACTCTAAATCTTGTCTTGAGGGTATGAAACCCGGACTTGCATTTTCTCACTATTTTCGGAGCGGCGCACATGCCGGATGACGAGTGTGTGGCTGCACTGATTGTGGATTTTGACTTGGTCCTTCCCATGGCAACTATTGAGTTGCGTATTTACTTTTAAATCATATGTTAAATCGTGTTTAAAGACTATTGTTATATTTGGGGTGTAAGTTATGTTTTGGGCCTTGTGCCGACTTGTTTATACCCCTTGGGTGCTTTTACTATTTTTCCTCACTATATTGACTTATGGTTTACTCTCAGTCGTATTATGTTTACTGATTTTGAAACTCAGCCTTATTTGCACTATTTTGAGATATAAAAATGATGTTTTGGGTCGAGTACCCCATTTTACTGGTAGCCCGAGGGGCTTTTTGAGAGTTTCTTTCTGAGTGAGGCCGAGGGCCTGATTGTGAGGATATGATATGCCACGAGGTGACTTGATATTAGCGCTTGGGCTGAAGGAGCCCCTCCGGAGTCTGTAAACACCCCTAGTGAGTGCAGGTACCTACTGAGTGCGAGTGCCGAGTGCCGAGTGACGAGTGATTGGGAGGTATGAGTGACTGTGAGGTTGCCCGAGGGGCTGATTCTGAGTGATGTTACGCCCGAGGGGCAATTTCTGATACATGTTTTTCTCGAGGGGTTACTTATGATTTTACCATTTTCACTATGAACTTATGAAATATGTTTTGCCCGAGAGGCTTTTTGTGATTTTTATCATTTTTACACTAAACTTCTTGTAAGTTATGTTTAAATTGTTGGCAAGTATATTCTCAAATGATTTTTACTGAAAGCGGATTTTAAGCGTGATGATTTAACGTATACACTGTTGGAAAGAAACACTGTGCTTATTATGAAATGAAGATTTGACTTTATGTGTTCCTTACTGCTCAGACCTGATTTATTTTCAATACTACTAAGTTGGCGTACTCACATTACTCCCTGCACCTTTTGTGCAGATCCAGGTGCTAGGGCAGAGTGAGCTGTGCATCTGTTCCAGAGATTTCTCGGAGATTTTGCGAGGTAGTTGCACGCGTCCGCAGCCATACTCTCTCCTGCTTACTATTATAGAGTTTATTTTCCAGAGTTGTATATTTTCTGTAGATGCTCATGACCAGTGACTCTGGGATCTCGGGATTGTATTTAATATTCGTTGTAGCTTTATCTGTTTTAAAATGTTTAAACGAAATATTTCTGTGTTATCAGCTTAGTAATGCTATAAATGAAAGATATTACGATTTGAGTGCGGATTTGGCTGGCCTAGTTCCACGATAGGCGCCATCACGACTGGTTTAGATTTGGGGTCGTGACAACCATACAAGGTACCATATGACCGTGATTGTATGATGTATAAGGTATGTTAAAAATAATTAGGATTTTAAGTAATTTGAAATAATTCTTAATTATGCGGGTAATTAGTTAGTTACCGGGTAACGGGACATTACCTAATTAACTAATAAGTTGGATAAAGATTAAAAATTTCGACCCCACCCCCCACGTGGCAGCAAGCCACACCTTAGTCAAATGACTCTTAGTCATTTCTTATTAGGTGGCAACCTAATACATTAATGTCAAGACACCTCAATTTTAAGACTTTCAATACAAACAATATCACAATCGGATGTGAAGTTTTAAAAATTAGCAATATGATTTCTTGCAAATCCCTACACATTCCTACAAAAATACTACAACGTGACTTCCTGCAATCAATTCCTACAAAAAAAACCCAACGACAATTATTAAATCTTAGCTACGTAAAAATTTTGCAGTTCTAAAGGAGTACGGTGCAACCTTTTTCAAGAATATCGTACGGATTTTTTCCTACTCCAGGTATGTTAAGGCTAAGCCCTTCCTTCATTTTGGCATGATTTCGTAATTACATGAGTTTGATAACGAGGCCTAAAGAGAAATTCATATTCTGGAATTTAAGTATATTTTCCTAGTCTTGTAAGTTACAATATTCTCCTTGTGGGACTTCATATTCAAGTGAGTATTTCTTTTTTGCAGTCAAGAAAGCAGAGAGTCTATATATACAGTATTATAGTATTTTCATTACCACCGTGATATAATTGGTGCGCAGGGATAGATGAGGCACCGGGTGCCAGTCTCGCCCCCCGGCTCGGGGCGTGACACCCACACTCCTAAGCAACTGAGCAATTCCTACTTCATCTACACTACATCCTTCATGAATAACTACTCAATTGTTTTTATGATTCCCATATACCCATAGAGTGTAATATAACTCGTATCTAGAAATTCCCTTACTCGAGTCATCCTCAATCTCAAACCTCGCTGTCATAACTAATTCACCAATATACTTCAAACCAAAACTAATACAACACATAATCGTGCAATCAACTCGTTGATAGCAGACTCCCCCACTTGGCTCAAAGCCATATCAAACACACAATAACTCGCAATGACCATACTCTATTACTGTCGTATTACCGTAGAGAGATTCAACTAAATCCTTCATAAGCCCAGATAATACCACACATCTAATACCTCAAATCATCCGCAAATCTTGCATTCACCCTTGTAACTTTCAAGCCAACTTTCATAAGTGAGCCGAACTCAAATTGCATCACATACGATTCACTGGTAAAGGAGAACTCGCTACAAAACAACATAAGGATCAAGCAACCTCATGACATCCCGCAGGAGATAACCCTGCCTGCTTAGCCTCAAACTGATATCTCTCTATACTCCCCCATACTTATAACTATTACACAATCACTTAATGTCCCTGAATCTGAACTCATAACAAGACATGAAAATCCACTTCACCCCACAACTAAACAACATGAGATGTCCTTCAACACACCCATAACTCGAGGCCATAAGCCAAATCCAGACACAATTGAAACACCCAATAGTCCTTGCTACGTCTCAGCTAAACTATTTCGGCACATTCGAACAATCTGAACACATCTTGCAATCACATCATACTTACCACATAGTCATCAAATCACAAGTTCCACTAATAGGGGCACCAATAGACATATAATTCCTAAAAGCATGTGCACATACAATCAAAGTCTCCGTGCTCAAGCCACCGATAAAAATCCAGCCTCAAGTCCTCTAGACTGGCCCATTGTCAGCATACTGAAATCACGTCTTGCACCTCAATCGTGGAATCATAAGTCATCGATGCACAACTGATATCGAGCGCTCATGTGCACACACGAATGCGTGGAAGGAATTCAAGGAGTTACTCTTCAAGCTGAATCAATGACGCATGATAAGGAGAGAAAGACGAGAAGTATATCCTAAATGTCCTGTAGCCTCTCGAAGATAGGTATGGACGTCATCATACTGATCCGCAAGACTCTACTAGACACTTGCTCATGACTTGTAGAACCTATGAACTTAGAGCTCTGATATCAATCTATCACGACCCAAAATCCAATAGTCATGATGGCACCTAATGAAATCTACTAGGTAATTCAACTAACATCTATCTAGGTTCAATAATATTTAATAGGACAATTTAATCAAAAGAGATTATCTAAATCTTATACATTTTTCCAAGGACTGGTAGTACAAATCATGAGCTTCTAAGAATAGATTAACATATGTAAATGAAATAAATACATAGTCTGTTTGAAAAATACATAAACAAAAGTTTGAGATCTAATGCTACCTCGAACAACAGAGGCAGCTGCAATAGGGACGCGGGTACATCTTCAAATCCAGCAGCCATTGAACACAGCAACAACTGCAGCCAGCATCTGCATGCAATGTGCAGAAGTATAGTATCAGTACAACCGACCCCTTGTACTGAGTAAGTAACAAACCTAACCTTAGTTTGAAAGCAATGACGAGCTATCACAAGGTCGGGTCCAACACCGGTATTCTACAACAATTCATGACAACATAATACAAGTAATAAAAGGGGTATCTCAGAAGTAAAATGCTCAACTCGTTCACGGTTCCAGAAAAATAGGCATGCTTTTCAAATATCTTAGTGAGAACTCAAATATTTTTCCAAAGATGACGAAATACATGTAAGTTTGAAAACTGTGATATTTCCCAAAATCCTTTCAACAATAAATAAGATGCTTCATTTTCTTTCCAAATAACAAGTATAAAATACCTCTCTATGCCCACATATCAACGTGTATAATAAGTCATGGATGCATGACACCATATATCATGAGGAAAAATACATCTCTATGGTTGTATGTCATGTATGCATGCAAATGCCATGTATCTCAGAGATGAATCAATTAGTCACACTCTCAAGGTACCTAATCTCAGTGCTCAATGCTCAGCACACACATACACTCACCTCTATACAATAACCGTTGCTGCGTGCAGCATGATCCAAACATATTTATTGTCGAGTGAGTTCACTGAGGGTGTTCGAACTCTGGAGGGGCTCCTACAGCCCAAGAGCTATAATGTTCACTGACAACTCATGTGCCATAATATCAATATCTAGATCTGCACGGACAAGTCACATGATGCACGAATAATTCACGTGCCATGTATCAATATCCTCACAATCAGGCCCCCGGCCTCACTCAGTCATCAATCTCTCCGGTCTAACTCACGGGCTCACAATGTCATGAAACTAGTCCGACAACAAGAATATGATGTATCATTAAATAACAACTGAGACTGAGATATGATATTAATGCATGAACATGACTGAGTACAAAATATCAATGAAGTCTGTGAAATAACAGCAAGAAACGACAGCTATAGGTCTCAACAGTATCGGCATAAGGTCTAAATATGATTGACAGCTTAATTACTTTGTCACATGGTAAAAACACATATATCGACAAAATAGGGCCACTATACAGTGCCATGGGAAATACAGAGTCCCAATGCACATGGTGCACGCCCACACGCCTGTCACCTAGCATGTGTGTCACTTTAATATGAATCACATAACATGTAATGCGGGGTTTCATACCCTCAGCACTAAGTTTAGAAGAGTTACTTACCTCGAACGAGCCAATACTAATGCCGAGCAAGCCAAACGATGCTCCAAAGATGCCATCCCGCGCGTTTCAATCTCCGAACGGCTCAAAACTAATAAAAAACAACTCAAATACATGCTAAAGGAACCAATCTTAATCGAAAAAGGTCAAATCTTGAATCACAACTCGAAGTTGGCCCAAAATCCCAACCCGAGCTCGAACCTCAGTACCCAACAAAATTCACAAAATCCGACAACCCACTAGATTACAAGTCCAACCATATTAATTTCACTCAAATCCGACTCCAAATTGATGTGCAAAACTCAAAATTTCATATTATGAAAATTTCTCTTTAAGATTCAACAACTAATGGCCAAAAATGAAGATAGATTCATGAAATGTAATTAAAACCGAGTAGAAAACACTTATCCAATCCTTGTGGGAAAAATCTCTCCAAAAATCGCCTCAATCCGAGTCCTACATCTTAAACTTTGAAGAAGAACCAAAACCTCAATTTTTTAACTCTGCCCAGCACTTTCGCACCTGCGGATAGGTGGTCGTATCTGCGACCTTCACTTTTGCGGAAAAGGGCTCGCATTTGCGAGACAGGCCGCTTCTGCGATGGCCATGACTACATCTGCAGTAACGCTTCTGCGCGATTACCTTCGCACCTATGGACCTTCACTCCTCAATGAAAAGTCACACCTACGATGCTTGGCTTGAATCTGCGACCATCACACATGCACAATATCAATCGCAGGTGCAGAACACCAGAACCGGCAGCTCCTCAGAAATAGTAACATGATAAAAAATGGTATGAAATCGATCCGAAACACGCCATAGCCCCTCGGGACACCGTCCAATCATACCCCACAAGTCACATAACATGACACGAACCTACTCGAGGCTTCAAAAGACACATAAAACATCACAACGACGAATCACACCTCAAATCGAAATCTATGAACATTGAACTTTCAAATTTCCAAAACTCGTGCCGAAACATATCAAATCATCCTAGAATAAACCCAAAATTTTCACACAAATCCCAAATGATCTGACAAATCCATTCCAATTCCCGGAACAAAAATCCGAATCCGATCTCTTCAAAGTCAACTTCCGATAAAACTTATGAACTTTCCAAGCCTCCCATTTTCAAATTTCGCCAATTTGTGCAGAAACCTTCTAGAAACATCCAAATGCAAATCCGAGCATATGCCTGAGCCCAAAATCACCATCCAAACCTAACGGAACCATCAAAGCTCCGTTCTAGGGTCAAATTCTCGAAAAGTCAAACTTGGTCAACTCTTTCAACTTAAAGCTTCAACAATGAACTCATTCTTCCAAACCGATTCCTAATAACCTGAAACCCAAAATCGACGATACGCATAAGTCATAATACATCATACGGAGCTACTCATGCCTGCAAATTACCGAATGAAGTGCAAATACTCGAAACGACCGATCGAATCGTTACAATTCATTAAGACCCTAACTAGATGCGCCAAAACGACGTCGCTTTGGCCTGAGAGATTTAATCTCATCCACCCATTTTGACATGATTCAAAGGTCCGAATTTGATCTTTATTATTAGTATTTAAGACCTAAAGAAGTCAAAATTTCCCTCATTTTGCCTTATTTTCTATTTCCCTTCTCTCACTTTGCCCTCTCTCATCTCTCCCTAACCCATCTGCCGCCACCCCTTTCCCGCGGTAGCTCCGCCGGCCGAAAATCGTCACCACCAGATGGCCACCACCAAAAATCACCCAACCTATATCATTTTCATCCTTTTCTTCTCCTTTTTCCAATTCTCCATACCAAATCCCTTGATTTTTGGTCAATCCCGACAAATCTACCCAAAATTCAAGAAACCCTAGTCGCTGCCGCCTTAAAATTCGGCGAGGTTTTAACCTTCTACACCCACTAAACCAAAATAAATGTGTAGATCTCATTGTATGCTTTCCTTTTAGTTTCACCCTGAAAAGCCTCACTACCACCGCCGACCACTTTACTTTCGTTAATCACCACCAATCACGTCGAACCTCTATTTTCTTTTGCTATTATTGACTTCAAGGAACTCATTTCCTTCTAGCACAATGCAAAACTTGTTTGTGTTGGCGCCAGCTTAGATGAAACGTGTGCTTCAAGGTCGGACAGCCACCACTTGACCACCTCGACATCGTTTCATTGGTTGATTCGACGTTGAATGTCATGAAGTTTGGTATAAGCTCTCACCCTAATCTTTTCCCCTAATCATTTAGTTTAATTTTCTGTTTTCAATCAATTGTTAAGACATGATTGTTATTTCGTGTTTACTTTCATTAACATTCTTCAGTGTTGGTTGTTGCTTAATATTTTCGAATCAGGTACTTAGTCGTTTGTTTAGTGTCACGACCCAAAATCCATAGGTCGTGATGGCGCCGGACACCACTGTCAAGCAAGCCAAATCCTTAATTAGTTGAAATATATTCATGTTTTAAAATATTCGAAACCGTTACCTTTTCTTGCATTTCATAATCAAGTAAATAAATTTTCGTAAATTATATATCACAACAAATAAATTCTGTTATTTAAAAAAAACAGTAATCTAAAGATTTCACTTAAACAATTATCCCAATACATATCCCAAAACCCAGTGTCACAAGTACATGAGCTATTTCTAAGAATTTTACAAATATTACAAAGCCTGTCCGAAATACAACTGGACAAGGAAATTTAAAATGAAATAGATATAGTATGAAGGTGAATCTGTCAGCTGTGGATCGCCTCCGGAAGATGCAGCTCGCTTGAGTCTCTGAATTATCCACATTTGATATGTAAGTACCTATGCAATAAAAATGCACAACAAATGTAGTATGAGTACAAAAACAACGCGTAGTCAGTAAGTCTCCCGCCTAACCTCAGAGAGTTAGGGACGAGAGGTCAATTTAGACACTTACTAAAGGTCCATTTAATATATTTAAGAGTGACACTAAGCATGATTTTTATCGTAGACAATTTATAAAACCGGATTTAAATATCCTTCAATTTCGTTCACATTTAACACTTTATATCTTCGTCATATTCACAATTAATCAACATGGTGATTTAGTCAAATAATAATAAATCAATGGAAGGAACAACTTCTTCCAAAAGTCTTTTTAATAACTTTAAGTCTTTATCATTTCAATTGACAATTTAATACTTCAGGCCAATAATCAGCCAAATCTCATAGCAACTACGCAACAAATATCATGCGCAAACAAATGCCGAGGGTCGAACGACGCGGACCAACAATAATAAAATGTGCACTGCCGAGGGGTCGACCGGCTCGAACCATAGATGCATCTATCTGCCCCGCTCGCGAATCGATCATGCGACGCGGTTAACATAATACGGCTAGCCTGCTCGCGAATCATACATGCGACTCAGATGCTCAGATGAATACATACACAAATACCGGGTCCTCCTCCTCGCGAATCACTCAAGCGACTCAGGCACCCAACGTTACACATATCCACACAATAAATTCATATTTTTATCAAGAAAATTGTTTTTCTCAGGAATGTGGTAAAATCTTTATTAAAAGAAATATGAAATACAGGTTTTGAAATCTTTGTTTTTTGAAATTCATTTGTCAAATGTAGTGATACTCCAGGATACAATCCAGTCCAGGTACCCATATATTCACAGCGGAAACAAATTCTCCTTTTAGAAGACTAACAATATGATCTCTAGCTTTCTTTTAAACATTAAATTACGTTTCGGTCATATTAGCAGTTCAATGATACTGACAGGGTTACAGGTATATATATAAAGCATGCTAGTGGGTCCTAGGCTACCCGGACATGGCATAAGAGTAGCTATGCACGGACTTCCGTCACCTCGTGCGCACGTAGCCCCCGAAGATAATAGCATGTAATGAATTAATTCACCTAGAGGGACGATTCCCCCTCACAAAGTTAGAAAGGAGACTTACCTTGCTCCGAAATTCCAACACCGGCTTCCAAGCCCTTCTGATGACTCCAACGGACCCATAACGCTCTGAAACTACCACATAAATGACGAATCAATAAAATTCATCCTTATACTCACAACAAGTTCAGAAAATATACTTTCCCAACCCCGCTCAGTGAAATGACCAAAATACCCTCGGGCACACGTGCCCGGAATCAAAAATTTCTCGAAGGTACGTTCTACCCATAGCCTTACTAACTCAAATATACAATTTAATCAAATATTCATGCTTAATTCGTGGTTAAAATCCACATTTTCCATATTCTAGGTTTTCTTCAAAGTTCTCCCGATTTTCCTACCAATTTCATGCTCAAATCCATGCAATAACTTTGTGTTAATCTCAGAAATGAGTAGAATCCTCTTACCTCTAAAGCTTGATGAAGTCCCTCTTGAAAATCTCTCCAAATTCGTCTATAGCTTTTGAAAAAAAAATGAAAGAGAATGAACCAAATTTCTTGTTTTAAAGCATTCTGCCCAGGTCGATTTCCGCACCTGCGGTCCTTCCTCCGCACCTGTGATCCTGCAGGTGCAACCAAATCTCCCGCACTTGCAGTTTTCCTCAACTTCAGCCCAAATCGAACCTGCGCCCCACTCTCCGCACATGCGGCTTCGCAGGTGTTGAAAATCCATCGCACCTGCGGTTCCCAGCCAAGCCAATCCATACTCGCACCTGCGACTCCGAAGACGCACGTGCGACCAAAACATCGCAGGTGCGGTTACACCATATGACAGCAGCTTCAGCCCTTTTCCAACTTCAACTTTGATCCGTTAAACACCCGGAAACCACCTGAGGCCCCTGAGACCCCGCCCAATCGCAACAACCTGTCCCAAAACATGACACGGACTTGCTCGAGCCCTCAAATCATATCAAACAATGCCGAAATCATGAATCGCACTCAAATCCAATTCTTTAAGAACTTAGAATTTCCAACTTCTTCATCTGATGCCGAAACCTATCAAATCACGTCCGATTGACCTCAAATTTTGCGCACAAGTCATATTCAGCATTACAGACCTGCTCCAACTTTCGGAATCAAATTCCGACCTCGATATCAAAACTTCTACTTCCGTCCAGATTTCCCAAAAACCTTCAAATTTCTCTTTTTAGCCAAATGACTCCAAAATGACCTACGGACATCCAAATTCACTTCCGATTGCGCTCCCAACCCCTGAATCACCATACAGAGCTATTCCCAGACTTGGAATCCCAAACGGACATCAACCTCACTGATATGAACTTCAATCCCAAATTCATGAAATCCTTATAAAATGCTAAATTCCACAATATACGCCGAAACGCTCCCGGGTTATCCAAAACCCGATCCGGACATACACCCGAGTCCGAAATCATCATAGGAACCTGCTGGAACCTTCAAATCTTGATTCGAAGATCGTTTGCTAATAATTCCATTCTTAGTTGATTTCTCCAACTTAAGGCTTCTGAAATGGGAATTTTCTTTCCAAATCAATTCTAAACTTCTTGGAATTCAATTCTGCCCACGCCCACGGATCATGATACCTGAAACGGAACTGCTCACAAGTTCAAACCGCTGGACGACGCGCTAGAGCTCAAAATGACCGGTCCGGTCGTTACATTCTCCCTCACTTAAACCGACGTTTGTCCTCGAATGTGCTAAGAACTGCTCTGGAGTTACCTGAAATCACTATTTAATATCTCGAGCACCTAACCGTGCTACCACAACTCAGTCGAGCACAATAGCTTGATCAAATCTTGAGATTTCTTCTTTATCCATATAATAAGCTCATAATTCATTCAAACACCTGAAATTTCTCTAACCGGGCCTAGTTTCAGTATATATAAGCACTGCATCAACTAGCACATGACATACCAGATCATAACTGCATAACTGCATAACCTTGCTGAATCGGCACCATGCACCGCATAACTCATCATCTGACCACAACGACGCTCCCTGAACCTTATTAGCCAAGGTTCACAAATCTGATGCTCCTGATGTACCTCATAACATTTATACAGACATCCTGCTATAATGCTGGCGATACAACCACAACGGAGGGAATGCGCAGAAATTCACACTTAACTGTAGAGTTAAAAAATCCTTGAATACCTCATCTTGACTAGAATCGTCACTTCTATTATGAACCTGAATGACGGTATTTGTTCTTCAATATACACTTCACATAACCTTATCGTACTGATCCCTGGTCCAATAACCTCGTCTCACCCAGTACGAACTGGTGAGACAACAAGTCACCCCAAACATGGCTAATAACCTCACATGATACCGCATCGCCCAATAGGCCATAACTCGAACATGATATTAAGAAACGACTCAGGACAGAACTACTCAGCTGACGCAACAAATATGAATTCTTAGCAGAAAATAGGAAATAAATCACAAGAAAATAAATACATATTAACCGTTCTCATCATCACACTGTTGCGGCGTGCAACCCGATCCGAATAACATATCCGTGGCGACGTGCCACCCGATCCACACAATTACGAATTACTGAATATCGATCACAAGCACGCTAAGTTTATACTACCATCCTGGGGAGGCTGATTAAGCCATATGATACAAAACTCAAGCACAACTGAGGTGCGATATATATACATATACTTTGGATCTCAAGAGAAATCATGCTCACATAACATCCCCGCTACGCGGGACCTCTACACATAAGAAATTATCAAGCCGTTTCACAACTCGTACGACACAATTACCATAACACATAAATTTGACGAAGACGGAATAACACTCGATGTTCTAATATCTTTCCATGAAAAGAGCTCCACTGAAAGGAACATGCCTGCCTCCCACGGAGCCCATAATCATATACAAATCCATCCACAAATGTCGAGCCACCTTGCTCGCACCAAACTTCGCTATTAGCTTTTACCTGGGTCCACATTAACCCACTTTTTCTCATAAAACACAAGAACAACCATCATCACAAAGACTAACACCCTATAATCCATAATCAACTGGACCGAACGCCCTCCAGGCATAAATTCTCAATTAAGCAACATTGCACTTCTTTATACTCAGTCCAAATATGAATTCCATCAAGTGACTACATGTCACACTTTATACAATCCTTTCGGGGTCATGCTTACACGACCTTCCACATAAGACAACAAGTCTGCACATCCATAACACCGACCACACTAAGGCCGCAAAACACATCAAGAACCCATGACCAGGGTACAAAGCCTCTTCCACCGAATATCAATCTCAGGTGACACTGAAGATAATACCAGCTTACACTGAACTTTCGAATCACTTTGTCTTGCTCTTCCGAGCTCATGACATCCTTATAAACATCAGACCTGAATCTCGATTCTTACTCCCAGGTACATACTGCTTCCCGCACTTAACATACCAACATGAGGTAGTGTAAGAATTCCATCATAACTTTCGAACCACCAATAGGGTGAACACTTCATCATATAGAAACTTTTTGCTTAACTCAATTCAAGAGTACCATCTCATCACACGAGTGAATTCCCATTATCACCCAATCATGCAAATCTTAAGTGGTAGTCTATACCACCATACCCTTCCGGGATCCGCCTATACCTGACAAGCCATAGTACTCAAGTGCTCCCACATAAAATTTGTTACGACAGCCGATAAGCCCCGCACACACCGGCATAACCCACATGCATAACTAAATCACATCAAAGGAACCAATCACTGCCGTAAATGTGCCATTTCAACCATGGTTAATCAATCTATCTTCTTTTAATCATCATTAATTTCCTCAGGAACAATAAAATCTTCCTTCAACCCATAGAAAACTCAACCCTCACTCATCCCGATGACCTTGATTCACGAGACTATGCTTCCCAAATCCTGCAACCCGTCTCATACCCTCCTGATAATATTTTCTTCAATCCGGAGTCTATTTCTCTCACTCCTCCAATATTATCATGCATGCTGAAACATATCATAGAACATCCCAACCATCCTCCTCTTTCTCAGAAATTATTCTGCAAAAGCTCGATTCTCGATCATATTGCTTCTTGAAATCTTTAAGTGCCGCATTCCTGACTTTTGAACTCACTAGGACCGTTATTGAAAGTCATCCACTCTGACTGGCCCAGAATACAATCCACCCCAAGGCTCTCCTAGGAACACCTTTTTCAATGAAATACATGACAGAGTCACTATCCTTACAACTCGCCCATGCCTTAAGCAAAATTCTGAATCTTCCAAAGCCTAACCCTGATCCGACAGGGCCAACTTTTGCACACATTCATCAAATCCCACACACAATTACCATTTTACTTTTTTTTCCTAAGCTGAAATAACTCGCCAACACGCTGAAATCCTCAACCCCATGCGAAGACAATCCTACAACCCAAAACAGATGGTGGGTCTCCCCTACTTAACCCAAAGCTACTCCTTGCACAACTCTAGACCCTGCTGAGATCCTTCCTCCTTTGGTAACACGATCTTGCTAAGCCAATCCATCCAAATCTTCCAAATTCTCTTGCTAGCACTCCCTAAATACTTGAATTCCCTAGCACTATTCACACATTCTATCTCCTACAGACTAGCACTAGGACCCCTCACAGAACCTGCCAACTCCGCCATTGCTAACCTCCCAAAAAGACAACCCACCTATGGAAATCACTCGTTGACACCTCCCAGAGACGCTGAAATGCACCCTCTCTGCGACTTCAATACCCTATCCTATGCTCTGCTTAATTTACCAACTTACTAGTCCGTCTGCTCCTCATGGACACCCATAATGCGCAAAACATACCTTCAAGTTCCAATCTGTGCTGCCGCTCCCCCACTTTGCGACTACTCGACTTCCGCTTCTTGCACCTGGCCTCCTAGAAATGGAACCACCGCCTAGCCTCATTCTAGGATCATTCTTTGTAGCTCTGAAACCAGCAAATCACCATGACTTGAAGCTCTCCGAAGATTAGCATTCTCTAGCTGCCTTCGTTATCAACACTTATCCGGTGCTGAACCACTGCACCTCACGATCTCCACTAACCGTTTTCTTCAACACTTCTTCTCGATACTCTGACGCCACGCAACCGAAGAAACCATAGCACCGATAAACTTAACACATTCCACTCGATCAATGATGACTACTACACGTCACAGGTGCATACCCCATATCACTTGAAGACACTAAGTCTCACTACTTTATCAATCCCAACCGATCCATTCATACTCCAAATGCCTTCCCTATGCCGGAACAAAAGCACTGAAATCCCGAAATCAAACTCTAAGAAGACCTCCCTTCAAACCATTCATCTCCCCCAACATACTGGAAACATTCTAATATCATATCGACACCGCACGACAATCAATTGCAAACATCATCACTACCCGAGCACATCCTTGAGGCTCCCAGAAACACAGCTACTGAGCTGAAACAACATATCACCCTTTCATAGGGCCATAACAACATCCATGACCATTACACATGGAAGCATCTCGAATCACATTCGTAGCACCATTTCCATTCCTCAAATTCCTGATCCATAACAAGCGCTTCGCGACGCGTAAGATTGAGTAGCAATGAACATGGGCAGAAGCCTCAAAGGAATCAACTCGCACGGTGATGAATCAAGAAGGAAAGTACTCCTAACAGCCATGTAGCCTCTCGAAGATAAGTACAGACGTCTCCGTACCGATCCACAAGACTCTACTAGACTTGCTCATGACTCGTGAGACCTACGGGAACCTAGCGCTCTGATACAATGTTGTCACGACCCAAAATCTATAGGTCGTGATGGCGCCAGACACCACTGTCAGGCAAGCCAAATCCTTAATTAGTTGAAATATATTCATGTTTTAACATATTCGAAACCGTTACATTTTCTTGCATTTCATAATCAAGTAAATAAATTTTCGTAAATTATGACAGTAAATAAATTATGTTATTTAAAAAAAACAGTGATCTAAAGATTTCACTTAAATAATTATCCCAATACATATCCCAGAACCCGGTGTGACAAGTACATGAGCTATTTCTAAGAATTTTGCAAACATTACAAAGCCTGTCCGAAATAAAACTGGACAAGGAAATTTAAAATGAAATAGATACAGTATGAAGGTGACTTTATCAGTTGCGGATCGCCTCCGGAAGATGCAGCTCGCCCGAGTCTCCGAATTCTCCGCATTTGAGATGTAATTACCTGTGCAATAAAAATGCACAGCAAGTATAGTATGACTACAAAAACAACGTGTACTCAGTAAGTCGCCCGCCTAGACCTCAGAGAGGTAGTGGCGAGAGGTCAATTTAGACACTTACTAAAGGTCCATTTAATATATTTAAGAGTGACACTAAGCATGATTTTTATCGTAGACAATTTATAAAACCGAATTTAAACTTCCTTCAATTTCTTTCACATTTAACACTTTATATCTTCGTCATATTCACAATTAATCAACATGGTGATTTAGTCAAATAATAATAAATCAACGGAAGGAACAACTTCTTCCAAAAGTTTTTTTAATAAATTTAAGTCTTTATCATTTCAATTGACAATTTAACACTTCAGGCCAATAATCAGGCAAATCTCATAGCAACTACGTAGCAAATATCATGCGCAAGCAAATGCCGAGGGTCGAACGACGCGGACCAACAATAATAAAATCTGCACTGCAGAGGGGTCGACCGGCTCGAACCATAGATGCATCTATCTTCCCCGCTCGCGAATTGATCATGTGACGCGGTTAACATAATATAGCTAGCCTGGTCGCGAATCATACATGCGACTCAGGTGCTCATATGAATCCATACACAAATACCGGGTCCTCCTGCTCGCGAATCACTCAAGCGACTCAGGCACCCAACCTTACACATATCCACACAATAAATTCATATTTTTATCAATAAAACTGTTTTTGTCAAGAATGTGGTAAAATCTTTATTAAAAGAAATATGAAATATAGGTTTTGAAATCTTTGTTTCTTGAAACTCATTTGTCAAATGTAGTGATACTCCAGGATACAATCCAGTCCAGGTACCCATATATTCACAGCTGAAACAAATTCTCCTTTTAGAAGATTAACAATATGATCTCTAGCTTTCTTTTAAACATTTAATTACGTTTCGGTCATATTAGCAGTTCAATGATACATGCAGGGTTACAGGTATACACATAAAGCATGCTAGTGGATCCTAGGCTACTCGAACATGGCATTATAGTAGCTACGCACGGACTCCCACCACCTCGTGCATACATAGTCCCCAAAGATAATAGAATGTAGTGAATTGATTCACCTAGGGGGACGATTCCCCCTCACAAAGTTAGAAAGGAGACTTAACTTGCTCGGAAATTCTAACACCGGCTTCCAAGCCCTTCCGATGACTCCAACGGATGCATAACACTCTGAAACTACCACATAAATGACGAAGCAATGAAAATTCATCCTAATACTCACAAGAAGTTCAGAAAATATACTTTCCCAACCCCGCTCAGTG
This sequence comes from Nicotiana knightiana, assembly GCA_005239525.1. Classification (NCBI taxonomy): domain Eukaryota; kingdom Viridiplantae; phylum Streptophyta; class Magnoliopsida; order Solanales; family Solanaceae; genus Nicotiana; species Nicotiana knightiana. The sequence goes on along the minus strand of ML403864.1, from coordinate 66,097 downwards.
AAATAACCAAAATGCCTTCGGGCCCACGTGCCCGGAATCCAAAATTTCTCGAAGGTACGTTCTACCCATAGCCTTACTAACTCAAATATACAATTTAATCAAATATTCATGCTCAATTCGTGGCTAAAATCCACATTTTCTATATTCTAGGTTTTTTTCACAGTTTTCCCAAGTTTCCTACCAATTTCATGCTCAAATCCATGCAATAACTTTGTATTAATCTCAAAAATGAGTAGAATCCTCTTACCTCTGAATCTTGATGAAATCCCTCTTGAAAAGCTCTCCAAATTCGTCCATAGCTTTTGAAAAAAAATGAAAGAGAATGAACCAAATTTCTTGTTTTAAACCATTCTGCCCAAGTTGATATCCGCACCTGCGGTCCTTCCTTCGCACCTGCGATCCCGCAGGTGCGACCAAATCTCCCGCACATGCGGTTTTCCTCAACTTCAGCCCAAATCGCACATGTGACCCACTGTCCGCACCTCCGGCTTTGCAGGTGCGGAAAATCCATCGCACCTCCGATTCCCATCCACGCCAAGCCACACTCGCATTTGCGACTCCCAAGCCGCACCTGCGGCAAAAACCTCGCAGGTGCTGTTACACCAGATGACAGCAGCTTCAGCCTTTTTCCAACTTCAACTTTGATCCGTTGACCACCTGGCAACCACCCTAGGCCCCCGAGACCCCGTCCAATCACACCAACCTGTCCCAAAACATGACACGGACTTGCTCGAGCCCTCAAATCATCTTAAACAATGCCAAAACCACGAATCGCACTCAAATCCAATTCTTTAAGAACTTAGAATTTCCAACTGCTTCATCTGATGCCGAAACCTATCAAATCACGTCCGATTGACCTCAAAATTTGCACACAAGTCATATTCCGCATTAACCTGCTACAACTTCCAGAATCACATTCCGACCTCGATATTAAAACTTTCACTTCCGGCCGGATTTCCCAAACACCTTCAAATTTCTATCTTTAGCCAAATGACTTCAAAATGACCTACGGACATCCAAATTCACTTTCGATCGTGCTCCCAATTCTAAAATTACCATACGGAGCTATTCCCAGACTCGGAATCCCAAACGGACATCAACCTCACTGATATGCACTTCAAGCCCAAATTCATGAAATCCTTCTAAAATGCTAACTTCCACAATATACGGCGAAATGCTCCCAGGTTATCCAAAACCCGATCCGGACATACACCCGAGTCCGAAATAATCATACGAACCTGCTGGAACCTTCAAATCCTGATTCGGAGATCGTTTACTAAAAATTCCAATCTTAGTTGATTTCTCCAACATAAGGCTTCTAAATTGGGAATTTTCTTTCCAAATCAATTCTAAACATCCTGGAATTCAATTCTGACCACACCCAATGGTCATGATACTTGAAACGGAGCAGCTCACGACTCCAAACTGCTGAACAACGTGCTAGAGCTCAAAACGACCGGTCGGGTCGTTACATTTAAGTTGATATTAATTGTTGTTCGATGGCTTATAAAGGTTTATTTAAGTTGTATTTTAGGTATTTTACCCGATTTTAATCATCTACTGTTTAGTTCTCATAAATCGATTGGCTTTAGTCTAGTTTGTTTGAATATTTAGTTCGATTACATTTTAAGTCTTGTTTCTGTTTTGCTAATTCGTAGTTGGTTTAAGTTTGAGTTTTAGTATATAAGCTGAATACTTGAGTATAGGGTACATATTTGGTTACTTTTTATTGTTCAAAAAATTTTGGAGTACTAAATTCCAAAAGGTATGTCATTGTTTGGTAAAAAAGTTGTGTCTGGGATAGACTTTTAACCAAAGATCTATCTTTTGAATAGTTGGGACAGATTTTTGGTAAAAAAATATGTCGAAAGGACAAATTTTATTGGGTTTGTACTCTGGATTTTTCACTGGTTTTCACTGGGTATACGTTGTTGCCCGGTTATTGTTACTAGCTGCATTCTAGTTTTATCTGTAGCTTTGTGGAATCAAAGTCCTCACTGGTGATTTGTTTGGTTTATTTCAGCATTTAGGTAAACCCTTTACCTTGTAATGTAGACTCTTTATGCAATGTTTGAACGAGGTTGAATGTTTGAGTTTGTTTAAGCATCTTAGATTATATCTATCACGATTCTGTTTGAAAGTCGCATGTATGAACTGTCATGGATGTATCAATATAAGAAAACATGTTAATATTAATTTTTTGTTCTAGGTCTAAGGCTCTATTTTGATATAGTCTAAAGCTGGACGAGTCCTCTATTGGAAATTCATTAGAAATTGTTATTGGTTAAGTCATGAGAAGGAAGTTAATAGAATATCTTCTTTACCGAACATAAAAATTTTGGTGCGAGAATCAGGCTATCGATGTTTAGATTTGTTAGGAAGTTATTATAGAAAAAATAATTATTATTTTTTATTTTCTTAAGGTTAAGCTAAAATCAGTTTGTTTGTTGGTCACTTGATGTAGTATTTGGTGTTTCTCTTCTACTAGGACTTATGACTTGCTTTAAGAAGTGAGTTAGCGGGAAGGAATTTTGTTTTGAGCTTTCAGTCTTAGTAATAAAAGACAACACGTTAGGTTTCTTAAACAGTGTTAGGTTTGAGTTTGAATTCAATTTATTCATGATAAGGATGCTGACTTTAATTTAATTACCTTGTTATGTGCTTAAGCCATTTTATCATATGTTTATATGTTAAATGTTGGTTTAAGCATGAAGCATGATTTGTTAAGCTTCTTTGAGTGATTTTTGAATTTTGAACCTTAACAATGACTTTAGTGTTTGACACACTGATAATACAATTTCACATTTATTACTGAAAAGACAATGACTTTATTGCTTAATTATTAGTGATCCTTGGTAATAACTAACATGAGAAATAATTATTTTGGACCATTATTCTTTTTGCAAATCCGGTGGGCCATGGGGATTATGTCAAGAATAAGATACGGGCCAAAAGCTCAATTTTTGCGGGCCTTATGCCTATTAAGCTAGCTGGCCCATTTTCTTATAATAAATTCCAGCACCCAAACTACTCTAAAAATTCATAAGCTAGCCCAAGTTTAATTGTTATATGTTAGTAAAGTAAAATTTAATATCATATCCTTGCCTCTTTAATAATTTAATTACTTAATCACTTCTAACAATTAATTTAAGCGATAGGAATTTTAGGCACGTTTCAGATGTAGATCACGTGTTCATACACGATCCTTCATCGATATTTATTCAATAAAATACTCATGTGTGCATTCCCTGTCACAACCCAAATTCCCAATCCACGGGATCGTGATGGCGTCTAACACCACATTTGTTAGGCAAGCCAATGTAAGAACTTGATTAGACATTTTCCTTTGAATATTAACTTAAACACAATGAGATAATTTAAAATAAACTAGTGCAGAGTGTAGTATCAGTACAACCGATCCCATGTACTGGGTGACGAGGCTACAGCGGGACATTAACAATATAACATGTGAACAATATATAATAAAATAAGAGGGAAATAATAATAATAAACTAAATAACCAGTAACTTGCAACAGTAAATTAAAATAACTCGGATAACTCTTTTCAGATATCAGTTATAATCAACTCCTCAATAATAAAAAATCGAGTTTTTCCAAATCCCTTTTTTTTAAATCAGTAAAACATAAATATTCTCCCTTATCGCTCCTTGTTGCGGCGCGCAACCTGCTCCCACATGTCCACCCTTATTGCTCTTCCCCATATATATATCACCCTTATTTCTCCTGTTGCGGCGTGCAACCTGATCCCACCTGACCACCCTTATCATTCCTTATTGCAGCGTGCAACCCGCTACCACCAGACATATCATATATTTTTATTTACGAAAACTTTCACAATTCAGGCCAAGCCTTTCACAATATTTTTGTATCAACAATTGTAAACAGAAGTTGTAAAACTCGTAAACTTTATCAATTATCATATCACAATGAAACCAACTGGAAATTATATACATATCGTAACACTGACTTCCAGCTCAATCTTTATGTAACATAACAAAATCAAGAGAACAACCAACACTATAAAAATACTTGAAACAATAATTAATAATAAGTTAATGAATCCAAATAGACATATAAACCTGAATGATGATGAAACAATTAAGCCCAAAAGCAAATAATTTGAAACGGGGAAGGGACCATGTTCAACAATAATTTAGTGGTGCATAGATACTCGTCATCTCACCTATACACCACACACATGTAAATTCACATAGCATGTAAGCTACTGTTCAATTACCACTTTTCCTTTCGAATTTTCCTCTAACCCGCTCGAATCTAATCATAACTAGTTTAATATCATTAATTTCTGCTAAAGGAACTAACTTTACTGAAAATTCATTGTTTTCCTAAGTTTTCTCAAAAAGGTTAAAACCCGACCCCAGACCCGCTTGGTCCAAACTAGAGGTTCGGACTAAATTCCGTTTATCCATACACCTCCGAGCCCGAATATGCAATTAGTTTTGAAATCTAACCCGAATTCGAGGTCAAAATTCCAGTTTTAATAAATTCCCTAATTATACCCAAACCCCCAATTTCTACCATGAACATTCTTGATTGAAAAGTGATGAAAAACATTGGGTAATTGAAAGAGAAGAGTTTAGAATTGTTTATCAACACTTTGGGTATGAATTTGTGTGAAGAAAATCGCCTTTTGGATAGGCCTTCATCGCGTTTGCAATGGGCATGTCGTGTTCACGTAGGGTCAGACCCAAATGGCCTATGCGTTCGCGGTGACCTGACCGCGTTCGCATAGGAGAAATGGGCTCCCCTCCCCCAGGCCCACTTAACTCACTGTGTTCGCGTTTGCCTGCCCGCGTTCGCGAAGGGTTTCCCCCAAGTGCTTCGCGTTCGCGTCCAAGGCCACGCATTCGCATAGAACAAAAATGATCCTAGTGCAATTCTACTCTATTCGTTTGCGAGTGGAGTAACGCGAACGCGAAGAACAAATTGGCTGTGCACCAGAAAAGCAAAAGCAGCAGGCTTTAACATGATCAAAACATCTCGTACCCTATCCAAAACTCACCTGAGCCCTCGGGGATCTGAACCAAACATGCACGCAAGTCTAAAAACATCATAAGGACTTTCTTGTGCAATCAAATCACGAAAATAACATATAAAACTATGAATTTAACCTCAAAACTCATGATTTTTCTCAAGAACACTTCAATTTCACTATTTCTCAACCGGATATCCGAATCACGTCAAATCAACTCTGGTTCTTACCAAATCTCACAGATAGGACTTAAATATCATAAAAAACCTGTATCAAGCTCCGGAATCAAAATACGATCCCGATACCAACGGTTTCAAACATTAATTCAATTCTTTATTTCATTGAAAATCTAGCAAAACAATTTTCTTTAAAAATTTATTTCTAACGCTAGGGACCTCGGAATTCAATTCCGGGCATACGCCCGAGTCCCATATTTTATTGCGGACCTCCCGGGATCATCGGAACATAGATTCGGGCCGGTTTGCTAAATATGTTGAACCAAGTCATCCAAAACAAAATTTTAAATTCCAAAAAATATTGTTTCTCATATTTTTAGCTAAAAGCTTTCTAGTTTCACGCCCGGACTGTGCACGCAAATTGAGGTAAATAAAATTAATATTTTTAAGGCTAATGAGCCTGGAATGGAGTCTTAATTTATAACTTGATCCCTTTGGGTCAGCACAATCTCCACCTCTAAAACAAACGTTCGTCCTCGAACGGACATAAAAAATTACTTGAACTGGCAAACAAGTGGGGATATCTACTCTGCACGTCCGACTCGGACTCCCAAGAAGATACCTCAATAGGCTGACCCCTCCACTGCACTCGAACTGAAAGGTAACTCTTTGATCTCAACTGGCAAACCTGTCGGTCTAGAATGGCTACCGGCTCCTCCTCATAAGTCAAATCTTTGTCCAATTGGATAGAGCTGAAATCTAACACATGGAACGGGTCACCATGATATTTCCGGAGCATAGATACATGAAATACTGGATGAACGGAGGATAACCCTAGAGGAAACGCAAGTCTATAAGCTACCTCCTCCACTCTATCAAGAATCTCAAATGGTCCGATATATCTGGGGCTCAACTTGACTTTCTTCCCAAATCTCGTGACACCCTTCCTGGGCAATACCAGAAGTAGTACTCTCTCTCCAACCATGAATGCCACATCTCGAACCTTACGATCGGCGTAACTCTTTTTCCTAGAATGAGCATCACGAAGTTGATCCTATATAATCTTGACCTTATCTAAGGCCTCTTGAACTAAGTGTGTACCCAATAACCGAGCCTCTCTGTCATGACACCAAATCCAGGCCAGTCGTGATGGCGCCTATCATGGAACTAAGCCAGCCAGAACTTCACTCAGATCCTAATAAACTCCCATTTACCCCTTTACTATATTAATTTCCCATAAAAGTTTCCTCTAAACAATTATAAAAACAGTCAAAACTATACTGAATATTAAATACAACCCCCGAGAACCCGGAGTCACTGGTCATGAGCATCTACATAAATATACAACTCAACGAAAATAATTCTATAATATTAAACAAGAGAAGAAGCAGGAATGCGGACACATGCACCCACCTTGCAAACCTTCGAGGATCTCTGGAACAGATAGACAGCTCACCCTGTCCTAACACCTGAATCTGCACACAAGGTGCAGGGAGTAATGTGAGTACGCCAACTCAGTAGTAATAAATATAAATCAGGTCCGAGCAACTAAAAACACATAAAAATCAATGTCATCAAGTCACAATATACACAGCCTTACTTTCCAATAGTATAACATAGATATATGAAATTATCATGTCTTAAAAATCAACTTCATAAAAAGTCCTTTAAAGAATGCACATTTTTAACAACATTAAAACAAAGGATTTGATATGCAAATGAATGCAGAAAAATCATAGTATCCCCTCGGGCAAAAACATGTTTCACAGCCCCTCGGACATGCCTCAAAGTCTCTCAGCACCTCACAGTCACTCATGCCTCCCAATCACTCGTCACTCGAACTCGGTGCGCTCACTGGTGGTGTGTACAAACTCCGGAGGGGCTCCTTCAGCCCAAGAGCTAATATCACTCAGCACCATACCATCACTCTTGTCCCTCGGCCACACTCGGTGGAACCACTCGAAAAGCCCCTCGGGCAAAGTAATAGAACGGGGTACTCGACCCGAAAACATCATTTTAATGCTCATGTAGTGTAAATCAGGCTGATTTTCAAATAAAACAGTATGCATAATGATGCTGAGTAAAAAGCATCGACAAGTAGTGAGGAAAACAACAGTAAAACACCCTCAAAGTGTCTAAATAGATCGGCACGATTCCCCAAACACGGGTTATAGCCCAAATATTTCACAAACCTTTAGAACATAATTTAATATAAGGTTTTGAGTAAATATGCAACTCATTAGTTTTCGCGGAGAGGACCTATTCCAATCCAAAAATCAGTACGCGCCACATACTCGTCATCTGACATGTGCACCTTTCTAAAAATCAATGGGAAAATATGTAGTCCGGGGTTCCATACCCTCAGGACAAGATTTATAACCATTACTTACCTCTATCGGGCCACAACACTAGTCCGCTATGCTCATGCCCCTCAAATTGGCTCCTGATTACTCCGAATCTAACCAAAACCAGTTCAACATCATCAATATATACTCAAGGAACACAACCCAATCGAAAACTATCAAATTACACAAAAAAATCAAAATTCGGCCAAACCCGTGTTTTGGGCCCACATCTCGAAATCCAAATGTTTTTTACATCATTAGAATCCTCGTCTTCCCACAATTCCATACATACCAAGAACACTAAAATCGGACCACAATTGCCCACTCTAATTCTAGAAAGAAAAATAAATTTCCCATGGACCCTTCTTCCCCAACTTGGTTAAATTTCCAGAAATTTTGTGGTTTAATCACTTAAGAATTGACATAGAAACGTGTTATGAAGTTGAAATTCTTACTTCCAGATGATTTCCCTCGATTTTCCTTCAATTTCCTCTCAAAAGCTCTCAATTTCGCATGCAACAATGGAAGATATGAAAACAAATTTCGCACTTACGCCTTTTAAACATTCTGCCCAGCTAAATTAATTCTTTCACTGCGATCACAAACTTTGGCACGCGATCGCGAAGAACAAACTTGCTGCCCATCAATTTACCTTACGCAATCGCAGACAACCTCAGGCGATCGCGATTCATCAGGACTTAAACCCACGCGATCGCAAACCATTTCACGCGATCGCGAATAACAAAGGTCAACTCACCCACGTGCCCCTTTAACTCTACGCGATCGCGAAGAACAAAGGTCAACTCACCCACGTGCCCCTTTAACTCTACGCGATCGCAGACAATACCACGCAATCGTATTGATCAACCACTCATACTCACGCGATCGCAAACCATTCCATGCGATCGCGATTAACAAAGATCCTGACTCCCCAATTAACCCTACGCGATCGCAAACATCCTCACGCGATCGCGTAGAAGGAAACCATAACCTTACACCAGCAGCAGTCTGCCAAGATTTCAATCAAAAAGTTGGTCCGTTAACCATCTGAAACACACCCGAGACCCTCGGGACCTCAACCAAACATACCAACATATCCGATAACATCATTCAAACTTAGTCTAACCTTCAAAACAACACGAAAACACCAAATTTACATCAAATTTAAGCCTAAGAACTTTGAAACTTCCAAATCTCGCCAATTACACCGAAACCAACCAAAACACCTCCGATTAACCTGCAATTTTGCAGACATAACCAAAATGACATTACGAAACTGTTCCAACTTCCGGAATTCCATTCTGACCTCGATAGCCTATTTTCCACTGCCGACCGAAAATCGCCAAAAACTAACTTTCGCAAATTCAAGCCTAATTCTTCACCGGACATCACAAAAATATTCTGTACACACTCCTACGTCCCAAATCACCTAACGAAGCTATCCAAGCCATAAAATCTGCATCCCTATATCGTTCACCAATAAGTCAACTCTCAGTTGACTTTCTCAACTATTAGGCTACCTTGAGAGACTAATTGCCTCAATGCTCACCATGACCACTCTGAACCTGAACCAACCGACCCAACACACATAAGTGAAGCTGAACCACATAAAATGAAGCAGAAACGGGGGAAACGGTTAAATCTCACGGAACGACCAGCCGAGTCGTTACACTCTCCTGGCTCAAACCACCCAACTGGCGATCTACACAGTCTACCATATAATGCCTCATAGGGAGCCATCAAAATACTCGACTGATAAATATTATTGTAGGAAATCTCTGCTAACGGCTAGAATTGATCCCAAGAACTTCCAAAGTCAATAACGCAACCGCAGAGCATATCCTCTAGAATCTGAATAGTACGCTCGGATTGCCCTTCCATCTAAGGATGAAATGATGTGATCAATTCAACTCGGGTACCCAACTCTTGTTGAACTGCCCTCCAAAAGTGCGAGGTAAAATCCGTAGCTCGATCAGAAATGATAGACACGGGCACACCGTGAAGGTGAACAATCTCTCTAACATATATCTCTGCCAACTGCTCTGAAGTGTAAGTAATTGCCATTGGAATGAAATGTGCTGATTTAATCAACCTATCCATAATAACCCAAACGATGTTGAACTTCATCTGAGTCTGTGGGAGTCCAACAATGATATCCATTGTGATACGCTCCCACTTCCACTCAGGAATCTCTATCTGCTGAAGTAAACCACCGGGTATCTGATGCTCATATTTCACATGTTGGAAATTCAAACAACGAGACACATAAGCAACAATATCCTTTTTCATCCTTCGCCACCAGTAGTTCTGCCGCAGGTCCTGGTAATTCTTGGCAGCACCCGGGTGAATAGAATACTTAGAACTATGAGCTTCTTCAAGAATCAACTTACGAAGGCCATCAACACTAGGCACACATATACAACCTCGCATCCTCAAAACACCATAATCTCCAACTGTAACCTTCTTGGCACCACCGTGCCGAACAATGTCCTTAAGGACCATCAAGTGCGGGTCATCATCCTTCCGATCTCTGATACGATCAAATAAGAAGACCGAGCAACTGTACAAGCTAGAACATGGCTGGGCAAAATATCCAACCTCATGAACTGATTAGCCAACGTCTGAATGTCTGAAGCTAACGGTGTTTCACCGACTGGAATAAATGCAAGGCTGCCTATACTAACTGTCTTCCTACTCAATGCATCGGCCACCACATTGGCCTTTCCCAAATGATACAATATAGTGATGTCATAATCCTTCCATAAATCTAACCATCTCCTCTGTCTCAAATTAAGATCCTTTTGCTTGAACAAGTACTGCATGCTAAGATGATCCGTGTAAACCTCACATGACATGCCATAAAGATAGTGCCTCCATATTTTCAATGCATGAACAATGGCTGCCAACTCTAAGTCATGGACAGGATAATTCTTCTCGTGAATCTTTAACTGCCGAGACGTATATGCTATCACCTTGCCCTCTTGCATCAATATTGTTCCCAACCCAACACGGGAAGCATAACAATACACCGTGAAAGATCATGAACCTGACGGTAACACCAATACCGGTGCTGAATTCAAGGCTTTCTTGAGCTTCTGGAAGCTCGCCTCACACTCATCTGGCCATTTAAATGGGGCACCCTTCTGAGTCAATCTCGTCATCGGGGCTGCTATAGACGAGAACCTCTCCACAAAACGACGGTAGTATCCTACTAAACACGCGAAGCTCCTTATTTCCGTGATTGAAGTAGTTCTAGGCCAGTTCTTGACTGCCTCTATATTCTTAGAATCTATCTGAATACCCTCTGCTCACGACCCAAGAAAGCTACTGAATCTAACCAGAATTCACACTTTGAAAATTTTACATATAACTGATTATCCCTCAAAGTCGGGAGTGCTATACGGAGGTGCTGCTCATGCCTCTCCTGACTACGGGAGTATATAAGATTATCATCAATGAACACAATTACGAAGGAATCCAGATAAGGCTTGAAAACTCGATTCATCAAATCCATAAAGGTTTTTGGGGCATTAGTCAAGCCAAAAGACATCACCAAAAATTCATAGTACCCATACCTTGTCTGAAAGGTTGTTTTAGGAACATCGGACGCCCTAATCTTCAACTGATGGTATCCCACTCAGATCAATTTTCAAAAATACGCTGGCACCCTGAAGCTGATCAAATAAGTCATCACTTCTCGGCAGTGGATATTTATTTTTGATAGTAACTTTATTCAACTACCTATATTCTATACACATTCTCATCGATCCATCCTTCTTCTTTACGAACAAAACTGGTGCACCACAGGGCAAGATATTAGGACTGACGAAACCTTTATCAACAAAGCCTTGAAACTGTTCTTTCAATTCTGGTGGGGCCATCCGGTATAGAGGAATAGAAATAGGCTGAGTGCTCGGAGCAACATCAATACAAAACACGATATACCTGTCGGGTGGCATCCCCAACAGGTCTGCAGGAAACACTTTGGGAAACTCCTGAACAATAGGCACTGACTATATTGAAGAAAAATCGGCATCAGAATCACGAATATGAGCCAAATAGGCCAATCATCCTTTCTCAACCATGCGACGAGCATTGTCACAAGAAACCACTCTGCTGGGAGAATGTCCAGGAGTTCCTTTCCATTCTAACCGAGGCAATCCCGGCAAGGCTAAATTAACTGCCTTGGCGTGACAGTACAAGATGGCATAAGGTGAAAACTAATCCATGCCCTATATGACATCAAAATCGACCATGTCAAGAAGCAACAAGTCTACACTAGTTTCAAGACCCTCAATAATGACTACGCATGAACAATTTACATGATCTACAACAATAGCATCCCCCACCAGTGGACACATAAACAGGGACACTCAAAGAATTACGGGGCACAACCAAATACGAGGCAAAATAGATGACACATAAGAATAAGTAGACGGGATCAAACAAAACTGAAACATCTTTATTACAAACTGAAATGGTACCCGTGATAACTGCATCGGAGGACTCCGCCTCGGGTGTGGATGGAAATGCATATAATTAGGGTTGGGCGCCACCACCCTGAACTGCATCACCGGGAGGACCCCTGATAGGTTGTCCTCCACCTCAAACGGGCTGGCCGCCACCTCAAGCGGGCCGACCTCCACCTCTAGAATTTTGAACTCTACCTCTGACTACCTGACCCCTACCTCTGGCTGGTTGGGCAGGTGGTGCTGCAGCTGGTGCCGGAACTATAGCATGAGAATTCTGGTACTGAGGTTGTTTACCCAAAAATTTACAAGATCTCTTAATGTTCCCATACTCACCACACTCATAACACCCATCCTGATACTGAGGTTGACCCTGACGAATCGGCTGACCACGATAATAACTCTGAAAATGAGATGCTTTGATAGGGGCTGACTGATCAGAGTAAGGAAAGTAAGAGCCACGACCACCTGAGGCACTGTAGGACATCTGAAGTGCTAAATTAAATGGCCTGGAAGAATGGCCTCTACCTTGAGTATCTCCCCCTCCAGACGAGGCATTACTGAATCTACCGGAATGGCGAGGTCTCTTGTCTGACCCCTGACTTCCCATCCCGAGAACCGTCTCAACTCTCCTCGCCACATTGGTTATATCCTGAAATAAAATCTCAGTCCCTGTCTCCTTAGCCATCTACAACCTGATGGGCTGGGCAAGGCCCTCAATAAATCTCCTAACCCTCTCCCTCTCTATGGGCAATACAAGAATAGCATGCCGAGCCAAATCCATAAAATGATTCTCATACCGAGTAACTATCATGCTGCCCTGCTGAAGATGCTCAAACTGACCACGCTTCTCTTCTCTAGTAGTCATAGGCAAATATTTCTCCAAAAAGAGGTGAGAAAACTGATCCCAAGTCAGAGCAGGTGACCCAGCTGGTCTAGTCAACGAATAATCCCTCCACCATCTCTTGGCGGAACCAGTCATCTAAAACGCGGTGAAGTCGACTCGATTGGTCTCCAAAATACCCATATTACAAAGAACCTCATGACCATTTTCTAGATATTCCTGAAGATCCTATGAAGTAGTTCCACTGAAGTGAACATGGAAAAGCATGATGAACCTGTCCAATCTCCACAAAGCATCGGAAGTCATAGATGCCTCCTCAGCAATCGGGGCTGCATCAACTGTTTGAACTACCCCAACTGGGTTGGATGCTGGGGTCTGGATATGGGGAGTAGTTTGATCAGGAGTGTGGGTAATAAGAGTCGAGACCCCTCCTCCATCCTGAGATACGACTGCTGCAACAGGGAGTGTGCTAGTCTAGGCTACACTCTCCATAAGGCCAACTAATCAGACCAAAGCATCCTGAAGCACTGGGGTAGCAATACACCCGTATGGGGCCTGCGCTGGTCCAGCTGGGACGATCTGAGCTGGAGCCCCCTCATCAATCTCAATCTGGGGATCCATAGCTGAGGCTGGAGTATGAGCAGCTGGAGTCCTGCCCCTGCATCATCCTCTGATATGGCCTCGGCCTCTAGCCCTGCAACAGGGCTGTCCGCTCGAGTAAGCCAGGTCAAGATACCTTCTCCTATATGATTATAAAACCTAGAAGAACAACACACATGCTTGATTATCTCTAGTAGGATCATTTTGATGCATCATTCGACTTAGCGAAGGTCGACACAGGGGTCAGGCTCAAATAGGACATGTATCCTCTTTGAGATGATCGTGTTCACTTATGTGCTACTTGCTACATTATTTGTAAGGCTTTATTGCATTGTTGACCGGCTTTAGGAAAATTAAAGCGGATTTAGAAATAAATAAAAAAAATCATTCCCCTCGATCAGTACAGATACCCAATTTTTACTAACATTTTCGAAGTAGTCCACTGGGTCCAGCCTCAATTTTTGCAAACAATTACAAAAATTAGTGTGTCCATAATACTATTCAATAATAATAATAATAAATAAAAAATTGACAATTTTGCGGAGATGGCTATTGATGTGTTAGCCATTCCTATTTCAAGTGTTGCACCAGAATGTGCATTCATCACTGTAGGTCGCATTATTGACTCGTTTAGGAGTTCGTTTATGCCTAAACTGACGCAATCTCTTATTTGTCTTCAAGATTGGCTTAGAAGTGAACCTATTCCTATTAAAGCTGAGTAAGACTTGGAGTATCTGGAACAACTGGAACATGGTAATTATTTTTTGTTTTTAATTAATTATATTACAGATAGTTTACTTGACACTGATGCATGACAATGTTTTCTTTAATATTTCCTTAGATTTGGCTAATTGTGCAAAAGATTCAACTATTATTGACATATAGTTGCAACATGTGGCATGTGTGGTAAGTTGATAACCTTCTGTATATTTGAAGATATCACATTGATATACTTTATTATAAGTCAATTGTGTTTTTGAATTATAATTGTGTCTTTTGTTGCAAAGGTTTGATCATGGCGCCTAAATTGAACTTACGAATTATGATATCATCTTTGTAAATGCTTAGATCAACAAGTAAATATACAAATGATGCTACAATAGTAACTTTCTAGTGAGCTCTTTTGGTAGATAAGCCGATTGTAGACAAGTATATTGTATAAGACTTCTTATGTTTCATGCTACTTAATGTAGTTATTTTGCTGGGTTTTGAGACTTCAATTGCATGAAAACTTTCTTTCTTTTGGATTACTCTTTTGGTTACGTAATATTGCTTGTACTAAACAATGGCAGCAAAGCAGCATAGATTCTGGGTTTTTTGTTCTCTCCTGACTGAATATTGTATATATGTTGCTGCATATTGAATTTAACTGGGTATTATGTTTCTTGATTATGTGCAAATTATCACATGGGCATGTGGTTTTATAAATAAACCAGATGGCTGCTTTATCTGATTCTTGGTGGCTTGCACTTTCTCTTTTAAGTTAAAATTTATATCTAAAGGATGGAATTCCCTGAAGCAGTTATTGTAGCTCTTCAACAAAAGATGTTATTGATTGAACTTTGGAATTCTCAGGTTGACTCCGTGGGAGGGGATATGGACTTGCAAAATTTCCTAGATTGACAATTATGCATAAGACTCCCTAATACCCCTCAACAACACAAATCAGAATTATATAAATAAAAGAATAGATTTATGATTTATTACATTCAAGAAACACAAGAAGTCAAAAATTTTGGAAAAAACCAACAAATTAGTCAGTCCAATTGTTACGTAGAAGAAACCCAATATGATAATGTTCAAACCGAAAACCGATCCGAAATAAACCAAACTCAAATTAGAAAACCAAACGAAACCGAACTTATTTCAGTTCGGTTTCGGTTACTACTTTTACAAAATCGAAAACAAAATAACCAAACCGAATTTCTTCAAACCGAACTGAACCGATTGAACGTCCACCCCTACTGAGGGGGACAGAAACTTTTTGAGGGCTGCAACATATTGCTGCAAATGTAGATTTTTGAACACTTCTACCATCATCCTCTCATCGAGAACTTCGACCCGCATTGGTCCGATTTTGTTCAAAATCATGAAGAGAGAATCAAAACATGTGAGTTTCCCGAAAGAATTGGAGCTTGGAAAGATTTATTTCTCACCTTGATTGCAGATCGAGTCACTTGGAATTACCATCTGTGTTCTGAAAAAGACGTTATTTGTGAATCCTCTTATCAACCTTTTCTGATATTAGTGGGGCTCAAAGGCGACCAACCTTATGCTCCCTTTAGGTAATGTGCCAGTTAGGCCAACGCTAAGAAATAACACTAACAAGGGACATGAGAAAGTTTGCATATGAAATTTAAAGCGCCAGTCAATGACAAGGAAGTCATGAACAATTGGTTTGGGACCGGAATTTCTGAGTTCCCTAATATGGTAGAAGATTGCGACAGCGAGGAGGTGATCCCCGGGTACCTTGCTTAGTTTCACAACCCTCCATCATTGGCAGATAGAACAGACGGGTCCAACAGAAGAAGAAGTGACCCCCTTGTCGTACAAATGTTGAAGCAAGAACTTGAGCAAGCTAGAGAAACCATCTTCCAACAACAAACCCAATATGAGGCCAGCATCTTTCAGATTCAGTCAGAGGTTAAGAAAGACTATCAGGCCTCCGTATAAGTTTTTGATGAGGACTTAAAGACCGCTCATATCAACCTAGCATGTTTGGAGGAACATTCAGCATACAGGGTGAAGCTGGCCCTAAAGAAAGCTGAGAGAGGTTGACCCTCTAAAATACACAAGCTACAAGAAGGCTTGAGCATTGTTGAGGAAGTAATGCACCAGCAACAAATGGAGTTTGATCTCCAGAGGGAGAAATTTGAGTCAGGTAACAATCACGAACTAGCCGAATTCAAGATGGAGAAATGTCACTATCATGAGGTAATCGGGCGGCTGCAAAATGACTTGACAGAAGCCATGAAACAAAGGAACTCGACATTAGACCATGAGGCAGATGCACTGAACTTGGCCGATATTCGTGGACAGCAAATCGATGGCATGTTAGCGTTACAGGAGAATGCCAAGAGGAGGATACTTGGGATAGCCGAGTACACCGCTCTAGGGTGCATACATTGTGAGAAAATGAACAAGAAAATGTTTATCAAATCTGCAATCAACCTTGCTCACCACATTGCTACTGACTTGGAGGCCCTGTATAGAGATATGCCCAACTAATTGGGGCAGGGAGCGCCCCAACCGAGATGATGTCAAGTGGATAGTCTGAAAGTTTGGCGTTTCTCTATTGAATTCACTTTCTATGATGTTTTACTAGGTGTATTTTTAGTTTGAGTCAGTAGGGAGTCTGTTTGTGACTTTAGTTTTGTGGAGTATGTTTCAGTCCTGTCGAGTTTATTCTAGTTTTCTTTGCGCATTTTTATTTCATCCTCTTGTACCAAAACTAAAGACAAATATATATATATATATATATATATATATATATATATATATATATATATATATATATAAAAAAAA